>JAMQGT020007802.1:0-20818 GCA_024447675.2 Pterophyllum scalare
GGTTTTAGTTTTATTGCCTCTTGCTTTTACAAAAGTGTTCTGTCTATAAACTCAAATTACCCTCCCTTTCTCCCCCTCAATCAGAATTTTGGATATTGCTCATGCATCTCCCTGCCAAGTAAACAACTTTGGCTGTGGTATTGGCCTAGATTCACCATCTTGCTCGAGCAATATGTGGAGCTTTGTTTGGGTTTTTTACGAATGGTTTATGAATGCGCTCACAGTTCAGTCATAGTTTATTCTCCAGAGTCTGTGTGCCAGTTTTTTTTTTTCATAAATGTTAAAAGGAAGGCAGTTTGGGCTTATTAAACTCTCAGAGACCACATACTGCACTGAATTTGATATTAGACTTGTGCCTTATAATAATTGTTAGGCTATATGGATTCAATCATGCTGCTGTCTCACCACTGGTTGGATCCACTCAGCAGGCTTAATATCTTCATGAATGACCAGTCCCCAAGTGCAGGGGTAGCTGATGTTCCTGCTTATTAGAAGATATTTCCGCTCAACATAATGAATTTGGCTGAATCCACCGGACAGGAAGCCTTTGCGACGATGTCAAATAATAGCCTCTATGTTTAAACTTTGACTATTTTGTCTCTCTCCAAACCAATAAATACTGAGGCTTGCCCTTAGTACACAGAGTGTCTAGGGGCCTCATAGGCAGGCTTGTCTGTCTCTTCCTCTGATGAGAGGATCCTCCAAGGAACAAGAGTCAAGAGAAAGGATTATTCCATTCAGTAACAGAGAATGGGGGATTGAAAGTGGAAGAAAGGGAAAAGAAAGAGGGAAGAGATTAGAAAAAAGAAAAGAAGGATGACTTGCTCCTATTGGTCTTTGGTGCTGAAAAAGATAATATATTAAATTTCACCAACGCTAACAGACATAAATGTCTAACATCCAACTGCATATTTCCAGTCAGCTCTGAAACATATAAAATATATTTCCCCATGCATGTTCATAGTGATTAATAATTAGCACAGGAAAGCAAGAATTGTTATCATTAACAAACGACTGATATGGTCATTCAGATTGGAGGACATGTTGAAAAGAAAATACACGCATTGTTAGTTCTAAGGTTTTACATATCAGGACATGATTAAAAAATGATCTAGTCCTTAGCGGGTCTTAAAGTTATGTAAATAAAACCTCAGATGAGCAACAAAACACGACATATTACACTGTGGTTTGTTCAAATGCAACTTTGCAAACCTATGGTTTGGGTTCTTTTGCATTTTAATAGACAGCAAAATGCCTCAAGCAATAAAGGTGTATTTAGTTTTTCACAGTGTTGCATAGAGTCCTGTGAAAAGCCTATCCCAGCTGTCACAGGGCAAAAGGCAGGGTTGAGACAAACAGTTTAGGGACTATTTGTTTATAACAGTGTTATAACAATGAAAACCATGGGGGAGACATCAATGGGGGAGAAACTATCATATATGCAAAATACTGAAAAACCCATAGACATTAGTTTAAACTAAGTCTAGATACCATTAGAACTAAGTGATGCATTTTGTAATTTGGTGTAAACCAGGTGTTTAATTTTCTGTCAGTTTTATCATCGACTCTTCCCTCATTTACATTCTGGGCCCAAGTCTGATCAATCATAATATGTAGCACTACATTGTTGCTGTCACCAATCCCTTTGCCTTTAAAGGGATGGGAAATATTCCACTTCTGCAGCTGCCACATCTGGAAGGAACGCATGGTTCTTATAGTAAATAGTCATGGTAATACCTTACCTCGAGAGAATCCTCTGACTCAGGGAAAACCAGGCAACATAGTATGCCATAAGAAAAAACTCAGATATAATCTCATGTCAGTGAGTGTCTGTGCTGGTATACTGAGCAAGAAAAATAAATGGTCGCACCAACTAAAGTATTCTCATTGTTTTAGCTACTAGAATACAAAATTGCAGTGTGTGTGTGTGTGACCGTGTCTGTGTGTCTATGTGTGCATGGTTTTGGTGGTGTACATATTTTTATTTGACAAAACAGACTAAACAATCCTAGGCCTGGACATATAACCCAAAGCTCACTCCAGATTTTTTCTTTATTTTCCTGAACTGTCATTTAATTGGCAGTCGGTGGGCTCAGTCTAAGCAGTGATATACAGAACGGTGGAGCACGTAGCCATATAATCAGAGAGGGCTGGTCATTCTAGGCTTGACAGCCTGCCCTATTGCCTTGGGTAAAACGTCTGCTTGTGCTTCAACACTTCATTGGATGAAGAGGTGTTGATATCTAATATCAGCATTAATTACATGTCTTTTCAGATCTTTGACAAGCTTACTATAACAGTAGTTTGCTCCTAAAATTAAATGTGTCACACAAAACCAGCTGAGGTCTCAAAGGGGGTGGACTTTAATTGTTACAATCTTGGCATCTCTAACTCTGCCATTAGTCGAGTGTAGAAAGGTTCCTTTGTGTAAGAAACAATCCTATTGTAGGTTTGCTTTTTGACAGCTCAGGTCGGGGGCAGTGTCTGGACAATGAACCTCTGAAACGAGACTTCCTGTACCCAACAGTGGCCCCGGGGCAGGTGTATGATGCAGATGAGCAGTGTCGCTTCCAGTATGGAACCTCCTCACGCCAGTGCAAGTATGGGGTAAGAAACCAACATCTTTCAGGCTACTCTCCTTTTGATTCTTTCTCTTCACACTGATGAAATGGGATCTCTCTTCTGGATATATTGAGCAGTTCATTAAAATATAGTTTTCTAGTTCCCAGATGTATATTTGTGGAACATGGGGTGTACAGTGAATGATATCTCACAGCAGACACAATACCCAAGTAGTACTAGATTTTACTTTCAAAGTAAAAAAAAAAAAAAAATACAATACACATATATATAAAAAAATGATTGTGTAAGTGGGCATACGCCTTTCCTCCCTGTTTCCCTTCCTGAAGAATGGCTTCTGCTGTAGATGTTTTTTAGCCCTGGCGCTTCTTCTTTTGTACTCCACTTGTCCAGTTTCCTTAGATATTTTAAGGACACACTGTACACCATGCCGAGATATGCCAAGCTTTCATCTAATAGCTCTTTGATAATCACCTTATATGCAAAAATGCATTATGTACCAGTCAAACTGTAGTAATATCTGAACATTTCTTTAAGTTTCTGTGTCAAGATGCGAAAGGAACCACAGTTTATGCTCTCTCTCTCAATGCTCTGTTTCTTTTGACTTTTGTGTGATCGACTCAGGTCGACACTATGAATGTCTTCCAGGAGAGTGTGACAATGCGCTTCACTATCTTTGATTTAAACCCTATTGTGTCTTAATGCGGCTTTGAGTGTGGCTAACTGTAAGATGTTTTTAAAAAGTAAAAAAAAGAGGCTATACAGTTGCATTATGTTTAAGAGTTACTGGAATAATAGCTTTTTTTCTCAAATCATTAGTTCCTCATTGAGATTAAAAGGGGGTTAAGAGGAGGACAATAGTTTGATTCATGTCTGACAGTAAGAGCTAGTTAAGAGGTGTCTCTCTCCATATATTATCTTATTCTTCTTTTTAATCTATACATTTTTCACTTCATTGTCCATTCAGAGATGACGCACTCAAGCACTGAAGCCAACATACCCGTCATCTGTTTTTTTTTTTTTTAACTAATGAGAAATCCTCACACAGGTGACACAGCAGCAGTGAAAGACAAGAATCAACCACACATTAAAGTGAGCAGTTGAAAGATTCCTCTAAGATCTAATGGACAGTAATGTGGTCTGTAATGTTTGCATCACATAGAAAATTGGGCGCATGATGGAAGAGGGGGGACAGAAATTAGTCGAGATCATGGAGTTATTTCTTTTTATTGAAAGAAATATCTGACAGCAGATTGCAACAGGCCCCCCAAATCAAAGCGCCGTTATTTTGGCTCCTAAGCTCATAATTGTGGTTTTAGATTGCAGAGAAAGACACACATTTATGAAAGGATGGAATTCCGGTGCTGATTTATCACGGCTCGATTGGAGTTTTTCATTTGACAGTCAGATTTATCTCATACAGTCATCTTTGAAATAGATGCCCTCAGTGACAGGCTGGATGGAACCACAGAAAAAGATGAAAGCTTTAATAAATAGAAAAGTCTGGTTTCTGAAGCTAATTCTCACCCTGCTGAACTTTTCCACGTTTAGATGTTCCATTTAGGAATTTACCCAAGTGATAACTTTGGCTTCTTTATCATGGCCTGGTGCCTGCTTTAACACACTTGCTGAGGTTGAAAAGGCATAAGATTTCCTATGTCCAACAACACACAACAATTTTAAGTATTCTAGCGACATGACTGTAAGGACAGCAGTGATAGTTGGCTGGGCCGCCACTTTGGTCCAGTCTGAAATATCTTTAAAATAAAAAACTCTGAATAAAATTTAAATCATATGTACATTTATATTTAGGACAAATTGTAATGACTTTTGTTATCCCAAAACTTGTAAATATAGCAGAATATAGTGAACAGATGAGCACTTATGGTTTTTAGCGACAATGAAGGCAATGAACATTCCACCGGCTTGTGTTAAATGTTAGCATGCTAAGATGCAAAACTAAGATGGGGAACATAAAGATATATAGCTTTTACTATTTTCCATAAGTTGTTTTTGTTTTTGACCCATTTCTAGGAAAAAGCTTTGCAGACACTATTACTTTATATCTGTCTTCAGATCCTGTCTTGTCCTGTTTCCCTCCCTCAACCCCAACCGGTCGCGGCACATGGCTGCCCATCCCTGAGCCTGGTTCTGCCTGAGGTTTTTTTTTGTGTTAAAAGGGAGTTTTTCCTTCCCACTGTCGCCAAGTGCTTGCTCATAGGGGGTTGCTCTGATTGTTGGGTTTTCTCTGTGTTACTGTATTGTATTTACCTTACAATATGAAGCGCCTTGAGGTGACTGTTGTTGTGATTTGGTGCAATGAAAATAAAATTGAATTGAGAGAATTCTTTTATTATGGTTCATTGGGGAGCAGTATAGTCAAAAGGGACTAATCCTTTCATCTGTAGTAATTGGCCCTGTTTTGGGATCTTCCTGATGCAGACGCTATATCATGATCATGTATACAGTATAGAAACATGCAGCTCATCATGTGTATCTAAATAAAACAAATGCAGTCTAATACAACAATCCAACAATAACTCTCTACTTTATGAAGTTTACACTGTTCAGAGAGAGGTGATCAAAATTTGTGATTATTTTGGTGGTTGAAGCTTGTTTCAGTATACTGCCAGCGTTATTCTCTCCCATTAACAAATCTAAGGACACAGAATAAAATCAAAGCACTTCAAACAATCTAAGAAGCAACATAAAATTAAAATTACTGAATTACGCTTTACTTGAAGAGTACACAAAGTATAGGGTTGAGAACCACTTAATTTAAAGATTTTAAAAATCCTTGAACTGCAGAGTAATTTATAGCAATCATTTGGTTACAATGATACGCCCCACTCCTCAGTTATACTGAAAACTACAAGCATATATTTGTTTCTGAAACCTAAGCAACACTGGAAGCTGAACGTATGAAAAACAAACAACCTTTTGATATTATTGAGGCTCTTACTGAATGCCTCTGACCCTTTTTTTTTTCTATCACGAGCTTGTTCTCTCCTGACTTAAATATATCAGGTCCACATCCATGTTTGTTGAGGCTCAGTCGGTGACCTTTTTAATATGGCCAGGATAGTGAATGGCGCAGCAGGGGTGGCTTATTGAAACCAGCTGGCACAGGGGAGTCCCTGCAACCAGAGACTGGCAGTTTGCTGCATTATTGAATCTGGATAGGCTCAGGGAGCTGAAGGGCTGTGGCATATTTTCTGACCTGTTGGATCGTAATTCTTTTTCATGGGCCTGCTCCTCTGCCGTACACAAGTGTCCTGTAAAAGCCTTTGAAGCTGAGACTTGAGGCGACCCAATTTGCTTAAACAGGAAACCCAATGCTTGGCTGTGCGGTACAACATGTGTTTCCTTCATACTGTTATTTATTTAGGGGCAACTTAGTGTTGTATTTCTTTTCTTTCAGTCATCTAAATGGATTCTCCTTATGTTCTGTACTGAGGAGTGATGATGTTTATGCAGACTAATCAGTAACACTAAAGATATTTGTTATCCCTACAACTCATCGTTATCTAAGACTTGGGAGGCCTATTGCTCACTCCTGATTTCCCCTAAGAAGCCAAAGTGGGATTTCTTGAACTGATGTCACGGTCCCGTGTGGTCCTGAAGTGAACATGAGCAAACGTTAGTCATGGTGTTGATCCAGCTGACTCTTCATTTCTCATAAGAGAACATTAAGAACACAGTGACCCCTAGCATATTGTTCAAAATACACTATGATCCAAAGCATATGGGCTCTTGAAGATAGCAGTCTTGATGTGGTCTCATCAGCTCTGAGCCTCTGATTTGATCTGGAATTGTGTAGATTTATAGACAAATTTTATTTGCGTTCTTTTTTCTTGTTCTCACAGCTGTCAGAGTACACAAGAAAAACACTAAAAGGAAAACCAGCAAAGCGCCACTGATAAATCATTTTCATCCCAATTTAACAAATCCACCCCCAGGCCGCTGAATTGATTTATTCTGACCAACTTGCTTTTGCCTTCTTTCCTAGGAAGTGTGTAGAGAGCTCTGGTGTCTTAGCAAAAGCAACCGTTGTGTAACTAACAGTATCCCTGCTGCAGAGGGGACCCTGTGCCAGACTGGCAGCATTGAGAAAGGGGTAAGTCATCCAGTGTTTCTCAGACATTTAAAAGGTTTATTAAAAAAAAAGGAACAGCATCACACTTTTGGACACTTACAGTATCCTGAAAAAGTACTTTCCCCCTTTGCTTTTTTGCATATTTGTTCCAGATCATCAAACAGATTTTAATATGAGACAAAGATAACTCAAGTCAAACAAAATGCAGTTTTAAATGATGATTTCATTTATTAAGGGAAAAAGCTATCCAAACCTACCTGACCCTGTGTGAAAATGTGATTGCCCCAACTTGTTAAATCATGAATTAACTGTGATTACCCACTTTTTTTTGAAAACTGAGATAAATTTCACTCGCCACAGCCAGGCCTGATAACTGCCAGACCAGTTGAAGCACAAAATCACTCAAATAGAACCTGTCTGACAAAGTGAAGCAGGCTAAAAGATCTCAAAAAGCAACACATCATGACAAAGAAACATCTGAGAAACAAAGCCACTGACATCTATCAGTCTGGAAAGGGTTACAAATACCATTTCTAAGGCTTTGGGGCTCCCAGTGAACCACAAATGGAGAAAACTTGGAACGATGAACCTTCCCAAGAGCACATCAATGACTTATTCAGGAGGTCACAAAAGAACCCAGAACAACATCTAAAGAACTGTTAAGGTGAGTGTTACGTCAGATTCAGACAATAAGAAAGAGACTGGGAAAAAATGGCATCCATGGAATTTTATGGCAAAAAACAAAAAACAAAAACAAACAAACAAAAGGAATAAAGGCTCATCTCACATTTGCCAAAAAACATCTTGATGATTCCCAAGACTTTTGGGATAATATTTTGTGACATGACAAGACAAAACTTTTTGGAAAATGGAGGTTTTCGGACTGGCCAAAATCTGGGATTAAATTAGATCGGCATGACCTTCAACAGGCTGTTAATGCTCGGAAACCCTTCAGTGTGGCTGAATTAAAACAATTCAGCAAAGCAGGGTGGGCCAAAGCTCCTGTTCAGCAATGTTTTTTATTCCAAACACCTGATTGCAGTTCTTGCTGCCAAGGGTGGCAAAACCACTTATTCGGTTTAGGGAACAATTACTTTTTCACACAGGGCCAGGTAGGTTTGGACTGCTTTTTTATTGAATGAAATCATCATTTAAAAACTGCATATTGCATTTACACAAGTTATCTTTGTCTAATATTAAAATTTATTTGATTTGGAACATTTAAGGATGACAAATGTGCAAAAAACTAAAAGTCGGGAAAATATAAATACTTTTTCATGCAACTATATACTACAGTCACAGTGGGAAAAGCAGTGTTTGGAGGATGTGGCATGACCAAATTTATTGTGCCCATGTGCAATGAACTTGCGATCTTGTTGCCTTTGAAATGGTTGCTTCAAAGATGGGGAGCAGGGCTACAACCACTCACAGTCAGCTGCCATCTTCAAAGCAAATCAAACTTATCATCAAACTGGTGATGAAATAGTCAGTCTGCTATCAGTTTGGGATTGTGTGACGTCAGAGTTGGCAATTATATGAAATCTGTTTGTGATAATATCACAATTAACTGTGACACATCACCAGAAATCATAAATGTGTTTCTGTCTGTTGCAAATATTTTGCCATCTACCTGCACAGAAATTCAAAATTAAACAAAGAGTCCAGCCAGAACCTCATAGATTTTAAATAGAAATTCAGAAACCCCCTCCAGAAATAGTTATAGTTTCTGCAGGACAATGATTTAACTGCAAAATGATATAGGCATTTGGCAACCTTACCTTTATGTTCTTCTTCTTCTTTCGGCTGCTCCCTTTAGGGGCCTCCACAGCGGATCATCAGCTTCCACCTCACGCTATCCCTAGAATCCTCCTCTGTCACACCAGCCCTCTGCATGTCCTTCTCTGCATCCATAAACCTCCTCTGAGGTCTTCTTCTTTACCTCCTACCAGGCAGATCCATATTCAACATCCTTTGTCCCATATTACCACTATCCCCCCTCTGCACACGTCCGAAACCATTTTAGTCTTGCCTCCCTAACTTAGTCTCCAAACCGCTCAACCTGAGCTGTCCGTCTGATATACTCATTTCTATGCTTTTATATAGGAATGTAACCAGAATACAACCAGCTGGCATCCAGTTGAGTCAAGTGCCCCATTGCAAAGGAGCATAACGCAGATAAGTCGCGCTCATTGGAGTTTAGAAATTAGTTGGCTGTTATGTGCAAACCTTTGCCAATTCTGTCTGAGAGTGATTGCAGTCAGTCTGAGTTGGACTCTGATTGTTTGGAGACAAGTTGTCTCCCACTAGGTGATCTGTGCAATTGCCTTGCAATTGAAAAAAATTGCCAAGAGGCTGAGGGTGCAATATCCTCGACTCTGGACAATCGGTTGCAAAATACAAAGAAATTCAGGGAAGTCGCTGGGCAACCACTGATTTTTCCTAGTCACAAGGAACTTGTCCTGTTTTTACTCTAGTGTGACTGGTTGCTTGGCATCTGCCTGGCAACCAACAGTCACTAGGGAAAAATGAATATTCTTTGACTGGTTGTGAGTGGTTGCTTGGAGTTGCTGTGAAACTGATTGCTAAGCTCCAGTCACTTAGGCCTAAAGACTGGTCAGTGACCCCATGGTAACCAACGGTAGGTAAGGAAAAATTTATATTCCCTGACCACTTGGTGAGTGACTGTGGGAAGTTGCTTGCGGTTGCTGGGTGAAATTGGTTGCAAAAAAGTATATGGCGCTGCATCAAAACCTCCTTATGATTGGTTTGGTTGCCAACAGATTGCCATTGTCACCCGTAGTTTGCATGGTAGATGCCGACATGTCTGCAGACACTCACCTACTACTTGCAAGGCAGTTGTGAGTTTGTCAAGAGTGTGATGCAAACTGGAAACAGACACTGTTCACCTTCACAGTAAAAGTTGTGCCTTTTGAAATGTGCTGCTTTCAGAGATAACACACACATTTGTAATTTAATGGCAAATGGCCTCAATTTGCAAGTTTCACTACAGCTTGGTGTGTAGCTAGTGGTACCTCACTAGTGTGCACTCATGCATTGGGTGCTACCACATACACATACACACACAAACTCACAGATGTAAGCAGGCCAGGCTTTAGGTCATCAGCCGAGTGTTGATGCCAGCCAGGTTAGGGGAGACGGTTTTAACATGGATTACGGCAGCCATTGTCACCGGATGGTCCGAGGTCTAAAAGGGAAGAATAGGAGAGTGTCATGAGCTGTCACCCGTGATTACCGTTAGCTCAGTGGAGCCTTTGAGGACCAGGGCCCACGGACAGAGTCCTGGACAACACAGGGGGCCCCAGGTTGAGCCTGGGGGGCTTTAGAACAGCTTTTGGAACAGCTTTAGGAGAGCCAGTGGCATACCCTGTCTGCCCCTGCTGGGGACGGCTTCAAAGGAATATGAATGTCAGCCATTTCTCACCCAGCGTGTAATGGAGAGAGGCCCTTCCAACAGGACCAGACAGAGATGGAGGCAGAGACTGGGGGAAGGGACAGAGGGAGGTGAGAGAGAGCCAGGAGTTAACCAACAGAGGGGAGTTTTGTGTTTCTTCTGTGTACTCCAATAGACCAATAAACTTACAGTAAATGCTGAGGTTATGTGTCCTCATCTGTTCGTCCTCCATATTTCTCCTTCCCCACTCTCCTCTCTCCCCTGTACTAATCTTGTTTAGACAGCATCTCAGAAAGTGAATGAGTAAGTCAAATAAAGAGGACAGCAGCTCAGCCTATCCCTCTCCTTGACTGTACCAGTCTCTAGAGGGTTATTAACCTACTGACACAGTTGGAGGGACAAAGGGCTGTCTCTTATCCCCTCTTCCCCCCGCTACTCTAAACAGCTTAGCACGAGTACTCCTGAAACCTACTTCTATGCCTCACCTGCCTTGGATAACCTCACATAAGCAAAACATTACATAAATATACCAGAATTATTCAAAATGTATATGAAAATGCATTACTGGAAGAAATCTTCATCAGCCAGACACTATACAGCCAACATTTCCCCATATGCAGATGCATGTTGAATTATGTTGACCTCATAGCTTTTAGGAAACTATGAAACTAATAAAGTATTCTGTATTCTGTGTTATAATACATTGTATATCATGGTGGAGGGGAGGGCTCTTTAACTTTATAGTGGTTAATGTGAAGAAATTATTAATAGGATGTTATAATAAAAGTTTTCCACTCTGTGTGTTTCTGCTCCTCCCTGGCCAGTGGTGCTACCAGGGGAAGTGCGTTACGTTTGGTCACTGGGATCAGAGTGTGGATGGAGGCTGGGGGCCATGGTCGATGTGGGGGGAGTGCAGCAGGACCTGTGGGGGCGGTGTATCCTCCTCCATGAGGCACTGTGACAGCCCAGCGTAAGTAGGCAAAGTAAGCCACAGCAAGCTGAACACACACATCCAGGTACTGCCTACAAGTGTGTGTTTGTGTGTATATGTGCGCATGTGTATGCTGCGTGGATGTGCGGATGTGTGTCCTAGTGCGAGTCAAGCTACAGTAATTAAGCGGTGTGTGAAATATTCACAAAGCTAAATGCCTCCTTCTTGGGAAAAGTAAACTCTTAGACCTAAAGTAATATTAACTTTTAATTTTCTGTTTTCTTTATGTTGACTCCTGCAGGTAATTAAGCTTTTAACTCATGTGTAAACATATGGTACAGTGATTTTAATAGAATTTTAAAATTCACTACTTAGAATCTGCTTAGAACAAATTAGGACACTGTTCAAAAAAATTATAGGAATACTTTTTAATCAGAGTATAGCATCAAGTCAATTTAACTTCTGGGATATTGATCTGGTCAGTTAAGTAGCAGAGGGGGTTGTTAATCAGTTTCAGCTGTTTTGGTGTTAATGAAATTAACAACAGGTGCACTAGAGGGGCAACAATGAGACAACCCCCAAAACAGGAATGGTTTTACAGGTGGAGGCCACTGACATTTTTTTCCTCCCCATCTTTCTACTGTTTTTCCACTGGTTTTGCATTTGGCTAGGGTCAGTGTCACTACTGGTAGCATGAGGCGATACCTGGACCCTACAGAGGCTGCACAGATAGTCCAACTCCTCCAGGATGGCACATCAATACAGTGCGCATTGCTGTGCTCAGCAAGTCTCAAGTGCATAGAGGAGCATTCCAGGAGACAGGCAGTTACTCTAGGAGAGCTGGACAGGGCCATAGAAGGTCCTTAACCCATTAGCAGGACCGGTATCTGCTCCTTTGTGCAAGGAGGAATAGGATGAGCACTGCCAGAGCTACAAAATGACCTCCAGCAGCCACTGGTGTGAATGTTTCTGACCAAACAATCAGAAACAGACTTCATGAGGGTGGCCTGAGGGCCTGACGTCACTCTAGTGGGCCCTGTGCTCACTGCCTGACACAGTGGGGCCCAACTGGCATTTGCCATAGAATACCAGAATTGGCAGGTCCATTACATATGCAGGATGAAACTCTTGGACTGATTGTCAGACCAGTGTCACCCTGTGCACGTGGGTACTGACTTCCTCCTGGTGCACGGCAATGCCCGGCTCATGTGGCGAGGGAATACAGGCAGTACCTGGAGGGTAAAGCGAACTGATACCAGTGACTGACCCCCATGCTCACCTGACCTAAATCCAGTCGAACACCTCTTGGACGTTATGTTTCAGTTCATCCAACGCCACCAGGTTGCACCTCAGGCTTTCCAGGAGCTCACTGATCCCCTGGTCCAGGTCTGGGTGGAGATCCCCAAGGACACCATCCATCATCTCATTAGGAGCATGCCCCAACATTGTCAGGCATCCATGCAAGCTCGTCGGGGCCATACAAGCTACTGAGTACCATTTTGAGTTGCTGCAGTGAAATGTTAGCAAAAATGGACTACCCTTCCGCACAATTCTTTCACTTTAATTTTCGGGGTGTCTTTAAATTCAGCCGTCTGTAGGTTGATCATTTTCATCAAATGATGTGGCTGCCTTTCGTTCCTAACAATAACAATAACAATAACAATATGATTTTTTTCCCCACTTAAACCTGATACGTTATTTAAATTTCATTGAGCAGTGTATAATTGGGAGCAACCAAAAGTCAGAAGTGAGGGAATATTTAACTTGCAGTAGTATTTAACTTGCAGGGAAGCTTTGTGTAGAATATAGACATACAGTGCTGTCAGACGCATTGTGGTTTATTTCAGATATTTTTATTAGTATGCCTTGCTACTTGCATAGTAACAGGGCTGTGTCTCAAATGATGCAGCAAAATGTGCACTGAGCAGAAATGTGGCAAACACAACTTGTTGAGCCTCTAATCACTAAAGATAAGTGAACACACGTGAAAGCTTACAGCACCAGAACTCATGAAAGGTAGAAGATGTGCTGCTAACAAGTACCATAGCTGTATAAAAGTCAGACATAGCTACCTTGACCTCACTTACTGGTTTGTGGATTCCTATTTTGAAACCTCATTACGAACATTTTTACCATCAACATCTTGGTCTTTTAAACTGGATGTGATGAACAAGGGGTGGATCTACGTGTGTAACCACAGACCCACTGGCTAACAACTTGTCAATCACAAGTCATCAGCCTGGATAATCCTCCTTTCTGAAAATGATCAAAATTTACAAAATGGCCACAAACTTGGCAGGAAATTTTTACACAGGCCAAGTCTGATGGACATTTTCTTATGGTATCTTCTATTGGACCAGAAAGTACTTTTGCCACCCATAGACATTATAAGATACAGACTTTGCTTCTGGGTCAAAAAAGTGAATACAGTAGTGCCATAAACCTTCTTTTTAAGGCCACCCCAGGGCTTCCAAAAAAACTTCCTGTCCAGAAGTTTTTATGGGAAAATGGGCCTCTGCCAGGACCTTTGTAAACACTTTGCTACTGAACTTAGGGTCTCAGTCACTTATTTCAGTTCATCCTGTACAAAAACCTTAAGTCCATTTTGTATAATATCTATGTGTAGTATGGTCACCACTGATTGAAAATTGTTTGGTGGTCCTTATTCTGCTACACATTGAAGATGGTGACCACTGACGGTGGGATGAGAACATTGTTCCACACTCTGCTTGATTGATATGAGTTCACCATCTGGGTACTTGTAGTGCAGTGTACGTCAGTGCGTTTCACTGTCATTGTGAAATGCAATTATGCACACAAAACAGTAAGTCTAAGTACAGAAGTGTGCAGTGTGAGACAGATTGACTGGCTTTCCAGGGCTTCAATGAAAGCCTGGATTTCCTCTTTACCGTTTCCTGAATTTGAGCAACAGGAAAAAAATATGATCTGAAATGGGGAAAGAAAGGGGCACACAGATGGAAGTGTCAGTTGAGTTCTGTAAGCCCAAGTGTGATTGTATCCTAAAATTGCCACAGAGACAGATATTAGCTGTTTGCCTTATAAAAGGCGCTATTACAGCTGACTGTAGAGGCTCTTAGTCTTTGCTCTCATGCAGTTTCATACAGACTCAGTGATGTGACATGTGCAATAAGTTAAGACATAGCTTAGTCTCCTTCAAAGATTATGGTGTTTTAAAACCTCTCATGTGTCCTCACTAGAAAAATCATTGACCAGTGCATCTTTGGCGGGCAAGTAGACATCTGGGATCTTTATCCTTCTCCCATCATCGCATTCCTTTGTTTTGGAAACTAGGTATTACGTCAAACACGTCATGGGAAGGCAAGAGAAAGAGCCAGGGTGAACCAGAGGGAAGGAAGAAAAAGGCGAGGGGGGGGGGCACAGGCATAATGTGGAACACCTGTGTAAGGTGATCACTGCTGCACAGCCATCAGCGCAAAGAGGAGGGAGGCAGAAACACAGCCAGACACAGCCTCTAACATTCATTACAGGGCCTGTCTCGCAGTTTTTCTACACTAAAGTGGAGGAAAGGGAAGCTGCTGAAGGTGAGAAAGAGGAAAGAGATGATAAGAAAAGAAAAATAAAACCTCCAGAGATGTAGTAGATGTGCGGTGAAGAGTAGAAGAGGGGAAAGAGTGAGTTAAGAGTCATTAGACTTGAAATGTCATGTCACATTTAAGAGCTCTTTGAACAACTTGGATTTCCTAATTGAATCATTGGCACACATACTTAGAAAAGCAGCAAATGCAGACACAAACACTTTTTGGTTTCTTGCAGACACTTTTTTTCCCCGGCCTGTTTCATGATCAATAATCACTAAATCTTCTCTTTACTGTTTATTCTAAAGATAATCTCTGAGAAGAATTTGTGACTATAATTTATGGTGCTTGACGTGATTTGATGTGAAATGTCCCTTTCCCCACTCATTTATTTCTTTTGTGTCTCTCAGCCCATCTGGAGGAGGCAAGTACTGTCTCGGAGAGAGAAAACGATACAGATCCTGTAACACTAATGTGAGTTTCTTCATTTCTTTGCTTCCCTGTTTTAGTTTTTGACCCGTAGCATGCAAGTGACTTAAAAACTGCTGGATCTCCTGTTTGCTCTTCCACAGTTTTCCTACAGAACATGTTATCTTAGAAAAGGGTTTTACAGACTGCAAATCAGCTCACAGCATCAGGTCGCCTTTAAGCTTTCTGACATATTTTATTCCTGGAACATAGGACAGACAATGATAAAAATGAAGAGGCAGAGATTCAATATTCCCCTGGTGACTTTGGGTTTATTCGCGCCCCTCTGTCATTTTATAGTTCATTTATTGTTTGTGACATTTCACTTGAGTCAAACGATGATGACAGTTCAGGGTGTATTTCATAAGGAGCAAGCTTCTTTTTTTTTCTTGAGGTCTGGAGCAATGTTTTATCCCAGTATTTGACATGGCTACAAGTTAAAATTGCTGTTCAGCTATTTCTAGGTGGCCTTTTTTTTTTGCTAGGTGAAAATTGAAATAGTTAGGGCCCTAGTGTTTTCTTTGGAAAACAACAGTGTCCCTAACCACTATTTCATCACACTAACCATACCTTGTCCAAGGATGTGTGCGTGTGTGAGAGAGAGCGCCAGATGGAGATACAGTGACAAATGCTCACAAATTATCCTCAGAAGTATATAAATGGGTATACCAACTTTCATGGCAGACTTGTTGGTGATGTCAGATGAACAGCCAGAGGGTCTCCAAAACCATTAGGATTCATCCTCTGATGACCATGAATCTCGCTATAATTGTATGTATATCAGTTCCCTAAGCCCTCCTGGACGCGTCAATCAATCTGGATGAAACTGCCTAGGTTATTATCAACATCCTTATAGCTTTTGGGATTTAAAAAAATAAATAAAACTCTAATCCTTACAAAGTGGATATATTATGTCTAATAGCCGATCTCAAAATGAACAGCCACATTATGCGTAAGTTACATGTATGATGTTGACATGATGTGCACATTGTTGTTTGAAAATAAATTTTGCTAAACAATTTTTAGTGCAGTGGCACTTTGGGATCACTGGAATGTGTTGTCATGCATATCTGTAAATAAGTGTTCATCAAACACTGACACTAATAAGTGCCTTAATTGATTACTTTGTCTTATAAAATGAATATGTAGCTTGCAAAGAAGAAGGAGAATAAAGATGTATTTATTATTCATTTCTTTGGTGTTCATGAACAGCTGTTTTTGCATTCTCACCGTATATAATAATGAAGATAAAAACAATATGATAAATTAACATACATGTCTGTGTTTTAATACATGAGTGAGGCGAACATGTGTTACAGTCCTGGGAAAAAAAATGCCTGTAGGACTGGCGGTTGCCAAGTAAGATACAAGGGATTTCACCTAGCGACAACCAGCAACCACTCGCCAATCAGCTGGGGGCTACAGATTTTTCCCTAGCTGCAGGAGGTACCCAGGGGTCCTTTCAGAAATCATAAGGTGACTGTAAGTTAGTGTACACAGGCAGCTCAGCCTTAAATCAAACACACTCTTCCAACTTGGTAACTCGTGCAAGCTGCAGAATCCTTCATCTCTATATATGACATTTGAGCGTATTGCTGCGTGCCGTTTCTACCTTTACACCACCCTTTACACCACTTTGATATTTAAATTTTGTCATCTTTAAGTTAAGATAATGAGGGGGGAGTGTCAAATATCCTGGAATCCAGCTGCTTAAATAATAGGACTTTTTTCCCTCTTTGCGCCTTCTCATGCTATCTTTGCTAAACTGTTAATCAGCAGGCAATCAACAAGTTAAACATTAATGCAAATGCAGCATTACTAAAGTGATCTTGTCTTTTGGTCCAGCAGACGTTAGCACAAGTAAATCTCATTTGGTTCTCATTGTGTTCTTATTTCAACACACACTTGCAATAATATTATTCTGTCTCCTCTGACTGGATCTGCATGTTTGATGTGCAAGTTTAAAGCTGCTATATTGGCAGAAATACTTGAATGGTAATGAAAGTGGCCTGTCCTCCCTATGGCCCACTCCAGCATGGAACACTTTCAGCATGTGAAATACAGCTTTGACCTGAGAGTCTTTATTTGTACCAAGGGAGAGTGTTTTGTGGTTCCTAAGGACCTTTTCACACCAGTAAAGTGTTTCTTTCCACTTTTTACCTCCTCTTGTTGGCAGATTATCCACACAGTGGAGTGCCATCCCAGATAAGTCTATCCAGAATCCGAGCCTGTTTCACCTCCTCTGGCTCTGTTTATGTTTCTAATTAGCTAGCCAAAGAAATGTTTCATTATCCATCATAAATCCACACATAAACAATCCCTCCAAACACAAAACACAACGTTCTCAGACAGAAATGCCAAGAAACACGTCTTCTTTAGTCTGTAAAAAATAAAATGTGACATCTTACATTGTTAATAATGCAGTTGTCTGAGCAAATAAAAAGAGCAGCTAATCAGCTTACTCAAATGGCAACAACATGTCAACCTGCATCTGCAGATCCTTACAAGTGTACCTGCAAGTTTTACTTACTAAAAATTCTAGTACATTAAATATAGACTCAGACTTAAGACTCAGATTGCTAGCAGGCTTGGATGGAAAGGTGCATTCACAAATGCAAATAGTCACTAATTAGTGCTAAGTCATGTACAAAAAAGATACTGGAATTTCTCTCACCAAAACTGAGCAAAACAAAGCAGAGACCTCTTGGGGAGTCTGCTAGTACAGTCAGCTGCACAACGATCCATGTTACATGTCAGATAATTGCAATAAATATTCTCTAAAACTCACTCACACAACAGTTATGGTCAAGAGGTCCAATTTAGGGACTTGAATTAATTGAGGTGAAGAGTACCAGATGGCTAGTGGGCTAGCTGGCACTAATCTGTCACTCAAAGTGGCCACACCCCCCAAAAAACCATAACTCTATACAGAATACAATTTAAAAAGTTGAGTTGTGTATATGAAAAAGTTTTGTGAAGTTTGTGCAGTAGGACTATACCGGCAGGACAACCTTGTTCCCTACATTAGTGACCATATCAGCGAGACAGCTAATGTGATAATAACTCAGAACATCTGACAGGCTCTTTTGTTATTTTTTCAAAAGTTTTTTTTTATACTGTCTGCCCTCCACTCTTCAATGTTCCCTCCCCATACACAGTAAAGTATTTCACCCACAGACACGTGGTAGAACAAAAAGTTGCAAAGAGGTGATAAACTGGTCTCTGCAAACTCGATGTTTCGAGGTGATGATGGATCAGTGTAGTCATTCCCCGCGCGCATTTCAATACAGCGCAGAGGTGTCGGATGGTGTTGGTTAAATGCGGAGATGCCGACATGAAACTATAGCAGATTAAATTTAACATGAATCTAGTTACTGTGATTATATTGGCAAGCTTCAAAAAAGTCATCATCAGCAGCCTAATGTGCACTGGGATAAGACATGCAATAGTCCTGGTACAGTCCTTGGTATTCACATTCTGTTTTTCTGTTGTTTGCAGGCGTGTCCTGTAGGATCTCGTGATTTCCGAGAGAAGCAATGCGCTGATTTTGACAGTATGCCTTTCCGTGGGAAGTACTACAACTGGAAGCCTTACACTGGTGGTGAGTTCAGGACTGGCTGGCATCAGCTGTTTGTACAGTACATCCATGGTTTCAAATCAGGGTATTTCTGTATAATACTAAATATTAATCACTATATTAGTGTAATGGGTGCAGTTTGATCAAAGTTGACTTCACTCTCATTGAATTCTTATTAAATATTCAATAAGCCTAAGTTTTTGAAGTGCAGAGCTGTAAAGCCTTCCCATCATCCTTTTTGTGTCTCAAATGACAGTTCATAGGCTAGTCTGGTTTCTGTACCCAGGCCTTATTTGATGGCTATAAAACTGTGTTTTTGAACAGCTTAGCCCGTCTCGCAGCTGGTGCTACTTCAACCTGTGAGATTTCTGTGACATATCTTGAGCATCTCAGGGTTTTTTCCCCCCTCTCTGGATCAACACTGTCTGATTGAACCAGTATCGGATACTACATGCAGTATCAAGTATTGGCAGGAGTCGCTCTCCTTGAAGTCTGCAGATCAAGGAAAATATCCCCTTAACTAAAACCACAAATATCCCAGAGAAAAGTGATAAAGTTTCGAAGCATGTAAACACAGCTTTTGTTTTCTTTCAGAGATGGGAGGGCTTAAGCTTGATCTCCTGTATCAAAGGAGTCTGTTTTGTCAAATCCATCACGTCCTGTCTCACAGCGCTCCGTGGGCTGAGGCGTCATGTAATAACAGCAGATAACCTACGTGTGTGTGTGTCAGTGTAATTGTTGTTGGCAGGCTGTGCTGTCTCTGTTGTTGTCAACGTTACCGGTAACGTCAAATTTAGGCGCTTTTAGATCTGAGCACCGATGACTTTTCCCCACGTGATTATTACCGACAATAAGTTGAGAGAAGATCCCAGAGCTGGTTGCCAAGTCCTGGAATAGCATCAGCAGTTGCTGGTCTCTATGTGCCGTTAGGTTCTGTCAGGGGTCGGGTCACGCCGTCCATTCTCTGTGTGAAAGCTGAACTTTAGGTAATGATGTAATGACATGCTTCGGTCTTTGTGTACACTGTGTAACCCAGGTGGTGTGAAGCCCTGTGCACTGAACTGCTTGGCAGAGGGCTATAACTTCTACACAGAGCGGTCTCCTGCGGTCATAGATGGCACCCGATGTCAGGCTAACTCCCTGGACATTTGCAGTCAATGGAGAGTGTAAGGTAAGGGAGCCAAAACCACATTTTCAAATATGCTTTAGAAATGTATTTTTGATTCTCTTTATTGAAGGAAAATTACAACTAGTACAACAAATTACCATTGCTCTAGGCATCGGAGGTATCAAATATGCTCTCATTGTACTCACCAGAGCTGCAACAGTGAAGGTAATTCCATGAAAAATCAATCAGGGCCTCCAACCTGACCCCTTAGAATTGGCTGAGTTTTTTGTTTTGTTTTGTTTTTAGCACAATAATAATAATTTAAAAAAAAAACAAGATTGTGGCTTTGACTTGTGATTTGACTTGATTTTTGTTTTTCAGTCCTGAAAATTTCATATAACTAGCTCTTGTACTTAAGAATCTATGAGGAATCAAAATACAGGGAAAAAGGGCCTTCTTGGTGTGAGGTGACATTGCTAACCACCATATCAGCATGCCTTCTTGTTATTGTACATTAAAAATCTGCTGATTCTGAGGAGGTTGGGAGGAAGTAATTTTTGAGCAAAAACATTCTGAACTGTAAAAAATTGTTACCTTTTTATTGTCTTATGTGATTAAAAACCAGTATAATGAATAGTAGCCTTTATGATTATTGCTTGAAGAAGACACAGTGTTTAAAGGATTTTCAAGATCATTCTCATAATCTGTAGATCAACCAATTAAAGGTTACTTGGCAAGAAAACAACTGTTAGTTGGAGCTCTACTCTGTACTCATGCAACACAATTGCTAAGAATACAGCAACACTGCTAAAATAGGTCTAATGGACAACAAGCATATGTGATTAGATCAGAAACAAATGTTATTTAGCATACCATTTATCCAAAAAAAATTTATTATATAAAAAACCACCCCCTGGGGTATATGTGTTCTTAAGCTCAGGTCCTCTACCAGAGGCTTGGGAGTTTGAGGGTTCTGCACAGTATCTTAGCTGTTCCTGGGACTTTACTCTTCTGGACAGAGACCTCTGATATTGTTACTGGAATCTTCTGGAGTCACTCTTCCAGTTTCATTGTTACAGCTCCTAATAC
>JAMQGT020007803.1:0-16216 GCA_024447675.2 Pterophyllum scalare
CGTATCAGTCTAAAACAAAATAATTTCACCATGACTTTTTTCTGCTCTGAGCATCAATAACATGGCATGTATGATACATTGTATGGAAAAAAGTATTGGGCCACATTCTTTGTATTCAGGTGTTCACGGTCTCATTGCCACGGCTGTATAAAACCAAGCTCCCAGCCATGCAGTCTGTCTTTACAGTTTTGAAAGAGATGAGCCTTTTTAAAGAGCTCACTGAATTCCAGCGTGGTACTGCAGTAGGATTCCACTAATGCAGCAAATCAGTGCTTGAACTGCCTTTCCTCCTCGATATTCCACCATCACCTGTGAGTGGCATTACTCCAAAGTGAAAGTTTTTAGGAACCACAGCAACTCAGCCATGAAGTGGCAGACCATAACCAATTACACAGCAAAGCCACTGAGGGCTGAGGATAATATAACCAGTTTAATGTCTACAGCATAGAAACAAGCACTGATACCTTGGATTTCTTTTTCTGTTTTCTGATAATTAACTGAAGAAAACTTTACCAAGTACATTTTAAATTAATTAAGACTATAAATGGTGTGCAGAAAGCAATTAGTTGCAATATCTGGTTAATGCTAATAAGTGTCACCCTAATGATATTTGATGATGTTTAAAGTAAAAATTTCTGGTAAATTATATTCTGTTTTCCTAAAGACAGATATATAAAAAATTGGTAAAGTTTAGCACCGCAGGAAATAATAGAGGAACATTCATGTTCACAGAGTTATAAAATGTTTGCTTTATAACAGAAAAGTTCATAGAAAATACAAATAATTTGATTCTCATTACAGAAATAATTTATGTAAACATATTCAGAGTCAAATAGGAACAGCTTCAAAGAGTATACATACATAATAATAATAATACAGTAATTACAGTAATTACATAATAGTAATACAGTTATATATTTGATTAGTGTTCCTGTAATTAATCAAAACACACACAGACGAAGACGTGGAGAACACTGACAGATCTCTGTCCACATCAGGAGCAGTTTAAGGATCAGGCTGTTCTTTGCTCAGTTAAATAGCTCCTCCTCATGGCCCGTCTCTGCCAGGAGCTCGAGCTCATTAGCTGGATCTGTCCGGAAACAACGATGAGTTCAGTTGAAGAACTGACACAAAAATATTCATGAAAACTCGTTTAAAATTCAAACATACTTTTTTTTGTTGGTCTCTGGAAGTATGCACCAACTGAAGCTGCCAGTGCCATGAGAATTATGAAACTGGCTAACATGAAAAGCTGTAACACAATTTTCAGGACTTCTTTTGCTCTTCTTTGTCCTGGATGAAGATACAACATCCAGAGTTTTACATGTGTTATAGAGGAGGAGCATCACAGCAGCAACAGCTTCACCATCTTTGGGAAGTAACATTAAAATAATCTCACACAAACGCTACACTTTTCTCACTCAGCTACCAGTTGGAAAGTTTAAATGAGCCCACCCGCCAGATGGTGGCGCTATAAGCTCACTTTAGTTCTGCTTTTGTTACGTTTTCAGTTCTTGTCAGTCTGTTAGCAGGATAGCGTGGACAATTATGAACAGATTTTGATTAAGATTTCTGGAATTATTGGTCGTACAAGGTCACCTAAAAAAACCTTAATTTTTAAAAATCCCAATCTTAAGATAGATCCCAAGATTTGAACCAAAATCTCAAGAAAATTTGTGGAAATTTTCTTTAGGTGCACAAGAACATACAATTTTAAAATTCATAATCTCTGAAATTTTGCATCTATCACGATGCAATTTGGTACTGTTGATCTTTTCCATTTTAAATTAAAATACTCACAATAAAGTAAAATGAACTACACACGCTACACAAAAATCAATTCATTTCTCGACAAATGCTTATTTTTCTTTTCTCATTTAGCTTTTTATTTTGCTTGTTTTGATTTTTTAAATTTTCTTTTGAGGATGGTATTAGGGTGCATAAACATAAAATATATCCAGACCATACATGCCATCATCTGTTCATATGAATATCATTTTTTAAATAAAATTATAAAATCATATTTTACAGTTTTTAGAAGCCAGTAAAATTAATTTCTGCTCTTTGTGATCCAGTCATTTATGATAGAGTACAACAACATTGGGTGGTATGCTTTTTGCACCGTAGTATCAGCATATAGAAAATTTGCGGTGGTCGAATTACACGCTCTACTGAACACCCTTCTAGTTACATCATTAATGAGTGAGCAGGTAACGGCTCACCTTCAGTCATTGTCAGCAGCTGTCAGTCCAGACTTTGTAGTTTTGGGGGTCACTTCACTTTTCTGGGCAACTTTCAACGAGCAAAATATTCTGTGGAGGAAGTCAGTGTGAGTGTCACAGCGCACTGCAGCAGCACTCGGAGCTCTGCTGACTTTCAGTGAAATTGAGAAAAACTGCCAGCTAAACTCACCTGAGGTCTCGAGCTCCCACCTCCTCAGAATCACGTTATAATTAACGGCCAGATCACAGCTGTACTTTCCCGAGTCTCTGACTGTGACTCTGGAGCAGATGAAGTACTGATTCCTCCTCCTCTCAGTGCGTCTTCATCAATCCGAACACGTCCTGCAAACTGCTCGTGCTGAGACTCTGAGTCCTCAAATCCTGTGATCATTTCATACAGAATCTCAGTGACATCTGAGAGGAAAACGCACTTCATGATGGTGAGAGACATGTCAGTTTGGATCTGAATGTCCCATTTGATGGTGACTGTCGTCCTCCTCTGCCTGATAGGTTGGAGTCCTTTTCCTCAACAAATTTACCTGTAGAGGAGCACATGAAGACACAGGAGTGTAGCATTCTCAAAACAAAACCTGCTCATTGTGGGTTTGTTTGTCCACCAGAGGTTAAAATGACCGAAGCGTGGAAACTCACAGTCAATCTAAAGTCAGAGCTGAGGAGCCAGAAGGATCCGGATCATCATTTCCCTGTGACAAAACAGTTTGATTAGAATAAAAATGTTTTCAATTAGGAGAATAAAATTAGAACAAAGACACATGTTGTCTTTGTGTTATCTTGTTAATCTTCTTAAAAACAGAGTGTGTCATTATCCCACACAGAAAACTTTTAACCACAGTTTCTGAGCAGCCAGTCGGGACAGAAAGAAGTTTAATTAGATTTATGAATAAAATACACCCAGTTTCGATATTTTGTTCTTCTTGCTATTGTGAATATTATTATGTTAACATCACAGTGCAGTGCTTTGTTTGATATTTCCTCGGCGAACGTTTGCAGCTTTTGATGAGCTGAGCTTGAACCGTGTGTCCTACCTGTTCACTGATCTGCGCTCCCTGTCAGGTGCATCCCGGGCACATGCGCTCCTCTCCATGAAAGCGATGAAACATGTGAGGATGAAGTTTTCCTGCTGAATTTACCGGATGCATTAGAGTCAAACACTGACCTGGAAAAGAAAGATGAGTGTTTATATAATATTTTAATAGCAGAACATTATTTCCATTTATGATCTCTATTTATTGATTAAATAACCTGTGAAATGTTCACTGTGATGTTTACAAGCTGTTTTAATCAAAGCATTTCTGCTCTTACAGGACAGCATCGAATCCTCTAATCTAGAGCACGTTTTTCTGCATATCTGAGAGATTTGATTGTTATATTATAACATGATCTGCTTTGTTCACTGCCGCATTTGTTTGTAAACAACCTTGTGTCCTCCAGGGCCCTATAATAGGAAGTGAGTTCAGCACATGAAGTAGGTAATCTACTCGGTAAGTTAACCCAGGGCTTCACATGAAAGGAGTGCTGTTGGCAACACATTAGAGCACATTAGAGCTTTTAAAATTTAAATTTGATACATTTAAACATTTGGGCAGCACGGTGGTGCAGTGGTTCGCACTGCTGCCTCACAGTTAGAATAACATGGGCTCGATTCCCACCTTGGCCCAGGTCTCTCTCTCACTGTGTGGAGTTTGCATGTTCTCCTCTCCTCCTGCTGCACCTGAAACACCTGTCTGACACTCATTTCCTCATAAAGTGGCTGCAGAGCAATCAGAGGAGCAAATTCAACTGCAGACTGTCTCCTTCAGTTTGTCCATCAGGCTGAATAATTAGATTTTATAAATCAAATGTAAAGTTAGGATTCAGCTTCATCTGATGGAGATTCAAGTTGTGTAAATAATGACAGCAGACATTATAAAAGGATAGATTTTATAACAAACTTCTATTCTGTCTGTGATGATGACAGAGTGGGTCAGGCTGATTAAAGAGACTCGTCATGCTCCACAATGACACGTGTGGTCCTCCATCCATCGGATTAAAATGGAGGCTCCACCTTTTATTTGCCTGTTGCCATGGTGAATCCTGGTATCAGAGCTCCATTGATGATGGCTTTCTTTCCTTACTCATGCACCCGCTAACTCAGCGTGATCATACTCAGAGTTGATTGAACTGACTCTGATCAGCTGTTCGGGAACGAGAAACTCAGAGTTGCCGATCTCAGAGTTGATCAACTCGGAGTATGTTTTTAAACTCAGAGTTTGTTGAACACGCTTCCTGGAATAGGTCCCAGCTCTCCAATCTGGAGTTTAACCTGCATCAAAGCAGGTTAGATTCATAATATAAGTTACCATGGCAATTTCCCCCTGTAAGAAGTGAGCCACCTTCAGAGGACAGAAAACCCCAGAGTTACCCCCTGATTACCCAGATAATCCATAATCATGCGCCATGGTGTAGTGGCTCTAACCACTACACCACGGAGCCATTTGCAATTATGCTGCTGTTGTTTTTGTCTCCTGCTTTTGTTGGTGGACATTTCAGAAGCTGTGAGAAAATCTGTGAACATCTTATTTTTCTACTTCTTTAATGTGTAACTCTGCCATATCAGTAAGTAGTTAATAGAGAAAGACAGGTGATTTCTCAGGTGAAGATAAAAAAATATGTAAACTTTGAGCAGGATTGAAGTGTCAGCGTCGATGCTGAGTAAACGCGTCACATGTAAACAAACAGTTAAAGAAGCCCAGCTGATGTAAACAATACCAAACAACACAGACTTTCTTTTTCTCTTTTTTGTAAGAGGTGTCACATTTTGTGTCTGTAATTAAGAATCAGGAGAAAATGATTCGCTGAACAAAAACTTTTCCAATGAGGAAGAACAGCAAAGACTTGTTTTTACCGACTGAACTCGTGACAGTAACAAAGAAGGAGGAAGTTCAGAGATTTTCAGCATCCACAAACATTTCAGGACTCAATGTTTGTATTGATTCACCTCTCAGAGCCAAATAATTATCCAGAGGAAGCACCAAGACTGCAATTTAAATACCGACAAACACTGAAAGCTGTTATTTTTTATTTTTTTTATTTCAAAGGTTAAAGAACAGAACTGCTGCACTATTTCCTCAACACTATGCACTTTAAATTCCTTTGGCTCGACCTCACAGCTGTGATCGATTCAAGCAAAACTGATGAAGAAGCAGAGTAAAAATCTAAAAACTAGTTTTGATGCACTTCGTCTGAGCGCCACATCAGTCTGTCATTTACAACCTGTCCAGACATGAAATCCCAGCAGAGTTTACATGTTAACATTAAAGCAGCCTGAACATGAAAACTCTGAAAGTGATCTTAGAGACTTACTGGTTTGTAGGCGAGCGAGCTGTCCGCTTTATGTAGCATTAACAATTTAATGATCAGCTGGAAGAAGAAGTGAGTGCGGCACGGTGAATGAGACAGAGGACGAGGGAGCTGCTGTTAACTTACCTGGAGGATTGCATCAGAAAACTACGTGAAACAACAGTGGGAGGAGGGAGGGGTTTATGAAGGAAGAAAAAAAAATATATTTAAAAAGTATAAAGATTGACTCTTTATACTTTTAAATATATATATTTTTCAGAATTTACACTGAAAGCAGCACAACAGCTCCAGACATAGCAGCAGAGTGTGAGTGTGTGTGAGAGTGAAAGTAAAACATTAAAAGCTCTGTATGAATGTGCTATTGTATTAATAAAGTTTAGACAGTTTTTAATGAATATTGTAACATCGAGCAGGTTATTTAACCACTTGTTGAAAAGCAAAATCTCTCCCCTTTCACATGTTTGGCAAGCCTAAAGTAGAGAATCGTTTGAGCGAGACAAAGTTCACAGGAGCTCAAATGAAAACTTTCAGTTTCACCTGCTGCTGCACCCACAACACACTCCAGGGGCGTCGTTTAACCTTTAAAACCTTTAAAATTTGATTACAGACATGAAGTATGGGACAAACAAACACACCTATATTTTTAAGTCAGTCATGAATTCTCCAGCATCATGGAGCACACCTGTGGCTCAAAAAGTGGCCGACCATTTGTCAGCTGTACACCTAGCCACTTTGTTAGGCATGCCGGTGTACTTGGCCATTATTTTAGGTCCACCTGTGTACCTTGACAGAAGTGTCAAGTTAAGTAAGTATCCCTGGCCTCTTCATTCCGTACTTTCCTGGCATGTTCATTAGATACACATATGGTCACTTTATTAGGTACTGTAGTGCACCTACTGTAATAAAGTAGCTGGCCACTTGTTTATGAGTCATCTCCTTTCAGCTTTTTTCAATTCATTCATTTTTATTTGCTCTTTGATGGTACACTTTTCTTTAGTTTTGTTTTAGTTACGTGTGCTGTCAGTGGAGATCATTTAATAGCAAGTAAAACGTGTCCTGTTTTCTTTTAATTTAAGGGTTGGTTGAATTCTCTCCAAAAAGAGGGTCTTTAATGGAGTGATGACTGTGAGAAGGAGTGAAGAAGAGGACGTGATCCTCCTGAAAGAAATGAGGCAACACTGGACGACTCTGAGGTAAAGGGAGCTGAGTCTGCCAGAATGCTGCTGTGGAGGACGGTAGGAACAGAGAGAGGATGGTTCAACCTGTTCTTGTGTAATTCCTGTGTATCCAGACCTCGTCCTTAGAGCTTTTTAAACAGAGCTTTTTTTTCTTTTATCTTTTTTAAAATGTCCTTTAGGTTTCCTGACGTTTCAAAAGTTGGAGACATACTTATGGTCTTTTTTGATTGGCTGTTTAGAAGGCTATTGTGGTTTACTTAGGCCTGCTGAAAATAAAAAAGGAAATGTTCTTCTAGTATAGTATGAATAAAATAAAGATCCAGTTTGATCTGTTCTTCAGGTGCTGAAATCTTGACTAGTTTCTAGTTTCTTTCCTGTGGCTGGTTTATCATGTGAAAAGTAATTAAAGATTCCCGACTGACCTGCTGTGCTGTGTGATTCAGGTCTGTGGGAACATTGAGCTGGAAGTTAAACTGCAGATGCAGCTGAAGGTGTGAAAGGAATACCTCAGGATCTTCTCGTCTCCACGGGACTCATGCAGAACCACTGAAGGGGCTTGATGATGAAGATGACAGAGAGAGCAGTTCTGATGATGAGGATGTGTAACTGTGAAACATCAGCAGAGGTGTGATCTGATCATATTTAATGTTATAGTAATGTTGATTTGCATTTTCTCTCAGGGCCTCGGGGATAATGCCCACCCTCCATACCTGAGAATGACAGCTGACTGTTGTGTTGGGCTTCTTTGTTAAATCCGTTAAATATAAAGTGCTCAGATGAAACCGCCCATACCCTTGGTCAAATGCAGCAGTTTTCTGTTCCCTCACCAGTCCTCCAGCTCTTAAGATTAGGTGATGCTCACAGACTGATCGCTTTTTGCAAGAACTGGCAGTGTATTATTTAAAGTATACATCAACAGCAACAGTTTTCCGCAACTATCCAAGATTTTATTGGTACTCTCACCTTGGCGTCACCTTACTTCAATTCATTATGACGTGAGTACAGATGGCTCTACTGCTTCCTGCCTACTCTCAGAATATTTTTATGTATTTTATATTCATGCAAACATGTAAAGAAAAAGCTACGACAGCATGATGCTGCCTATGACATCAGCTAAAGACACAAGCTTCAGCATGTAAGCAGATAAAACGCTGTTGGGTGGATCTTCTTAGCACTTGTTCATGTGTTTTTGGTTTGATGATCTTTTGTTGCTCAATGTAACCAAATATAGCATTATATCCTGACATGATGGGTGATCAAACTGATCTTTGATCCTAGAAAGGTTTTCATATTCTGCATGTTTTACATAATGTTCCTACAATGTGAACAGCTGACATAAATTCACGTCATCATTAAACCTGTACGGCTGAAGACTGTGGAGATGAGTGTTTGTCCTTGCTCATGATGCAAACGTGTGTACTCGGTGGAACACATGATCAACTGTGATTTTATGCCTTTGCTAATGTGGCCAAGTTTATGATGAAAAACAATAGTTTGAATTCTGCCTCCATTATTACAGGTACATGTGTGTCCTGCTGAAAATGAGCCTGATTCTCATGTGTTTACTTGCTGTGGGAACTCACACACACACACACACACACACACACACACACACACACACACACCTACCTTTTGAAACTCCCTCAATGATCACAGTGATACTTAATTTTTCTGTAACTAGTTGCTTTTTGTTTGCTTGTTTTCCTCATTTCAAGGTAACGAACACCTAAAATTTATAAGAAGATCCTGATCCTGATGTGAGATGTCTCTGCAGTCGGATTTCTGAAATCAGTATATTTCAGCAGGTTCCCAAGTAGAAGGTCGGGTACTCTCCACTGAAGATCAGATTCTGATCAATGAATCACGCAATCATATTACACAAGGACATGCTTTATTTATTTATATTTTTTAAATTTCTGCAGAAAAAATAAATCAGTAAATTTATATGACAAAGGAGAGGACCGTATTTAAACACGGTCCTGTCATTTAACACAGACAGTCTGTATATATTACACTGTACCTGACAACCTGTAAGAAGACATCACTTTTAAAGTACTGCTGCTTTTGAAAGTGTCGATCAGATCACCTTCATTTTTAACAAAAAGACATTAAAATGGAAAACACTGAACAGCTCTCACAAATACACTGAGTGCTAGGCATAGGCCAGCAACAAGGTACCCAGAACACAAGATAAAGAAATGCTTTGTTTATCCCAAAGGTTGGTAAACATAATGATTAGCGTGAAGATAATGAGAAAAAACCATGTTTGACGTCGCGTCCAAGGTGAAACCCGAGAATGCGACTTTTAAAATTGATGTGCTCGGTGGTACGTAGAGAATATTGAAAGGTGCGCTCAGAAGACGTTTACAAACAGAACCACACAGAGGGAAAGACTCTCCTGTATACCACACTAGTGGATCTCGCAGGTGAGGTAGTGAGAGACATATATTTATGAGCCAGAGAACACAACATATGATCTACTGCTGAGGACATTTGAGAATAGAAGGAGATAGTGTGCCGAAAATGCGGGATGTCCACAGCTTCAGCTCCACATTTATGCAAATGATTCACTGCTATGGAGAAGTACAGGGACAAAGTAGCTGCGGCTGAGCCATCATTCTGAATGAAATGCATGAAGTTGTGTTCGATTGAATTTCAATATCCTAAAGCAGTGGCTCTCAAAGTGTGGGTCACTGCCCCCTAGTGGGGCAATCTCTTGGTTTTTAAGTGGGCCGTGGCACTTCTGACTCTGGGAACCACTGTCCCACTGTCGGGCCACGTTTCCGAGCTCTGAGACAACGCTGACTGTTCAATACAGAAGAGACTAAATAATTGTACAGCAAGACTATACTGTAGTTTATTAGGACAAATGAAATAAATTTATACCGAATACCCGTTCGAAGAAATGGCCACCGACTTTAATTTTTTTTCACAGTGCTATTTGCTGATGAGAGCTGACATTGCAGAACCAGAAGGAACCACTTTCATGCGCAAAGGATAAGTCCGCTGAAATGTTGGGGTTTAGTACTGAAGAGAATGTTTTGCAATAGGGAAGAAGAACCCCAGAGGTGCCCTACCCTGCAGATTTTCGGTGGAGGAAGCTATAACTGGCTGGCAGGGAGTGTCGCATGGTGCGTCTCCTCTGTTGCCATCTGGTGGTGTGTTTGATGGTTGTTGCTGCTGCTGCTGGTGAGTGGCCCGATACGCCCCATCTGCTGGTCGTAGGGAGGCTGTGTCTTTGTCTCGCCCTCCTAGTTATAGGAGTTGAAGTGTTGCACCTCCTCTCCTGCCATCTGGTGGTGTGTTTTATCATTGAGCTGCTGCTGCTGCTGCTGCTGCTGGTGGTGGTGGTGGCGGTGGTGCAAGCATAGCCCCCATCTGCTGGTTGTAGGGATGCTGTTTCTTTGTCTCACCCTCCTGGTTACAGGAGCTGAAGCGTTACACCTACTCTGTTGCCATCTGGTGGTGTGTATTATCATTGTGCTGCTGCTGCTGCTACTGCTGGTGGTGGCCCCAGTATAGCCCCATCTGCTGGTCGTAGTGATGCTGTTTCTTTGTCTCACCCTCCTGGTTATGGGAGTTGTAGCGTTGCATCGCCTCTGCTGCCATCTGGTGGTGTGTTTGTTCATTGAGTAGCTACTGCTGCTGCTGGTGGCCCCAGTGTAGCCCCATCTGCTGGTTGTAGTGATGTTGTTTCCCTGCCTCACCCTCCTGGTTATAGGCGTTGTAGTGCTAGTCCACCCTCTGCTGCCATCTGGTGGTGCTTTTGATCATTGTGCTGCTGCTGCTGCTGCTGCTGAACAGGAGTGGAAGCAGGCATTTTACGGTTGGGTGTGAAGTTGATGAAATTTTGCTCAAAGAAAGGGAAGCATTATGTATAGCCTGAACAAGAGCGACGAGCTTGTGCAGTCTCTTTATGTCTTTGCTCACAGTCAATGCCAGAGCGTGTACTGGAACAAGAAAACTGGGTAGCATGCAACACACAATGCAGCAGGACTCAGACAACACACCAGCAGTTATCATTCAGCAGGATCTGCACCAATCTGAAAACCAGTTCAAATGTCCAAGATCGTAGTCTTCTCCAGTCATGAGGTCCGCCGATAGAACATTGGCTTAGATACAATGAATACTGAAGACTCGGGCCAGGTTTAAATCTATCTTTCTGATCAGTGTTGATGCTGCAGCAAATGCGTCGTCCATGAGTCACATGTAAACAAACAGTAAAAGAAGCCCAGCTCATGTAAACAACAACAAACAACACAGACTTTGTCTTTTGCCTTTTTTATATATATTATGTGTCACATTTTGTGTGTTGTGAACTAAGAATCAGCTGAAAAATGATTCACTGTACAGAAATGTTTCCAATGAGGAAGTAACAGGATAGACTCGCTTTAAAAGACTGCATCAGAACTCGTGACAACAACAAAGAAGGAAGAATAGCTTTAAATTCCTGTAATGAGAAACTTCACAGCTGTGATCGATCCAAAGAAATCCAATGAAGAAGCAGAGTAAAAATCTGAAAGCTGGTTTTAATGCGCTTCGTCTGACCTGAGCATCATTCTGTCATTTATAACCTGCTGGATTTTTTTAAGAAGTCCTAACATAGAAATCCTGGCAGAGTTTACATGTTAACATTAAAGCAGTTTGAAAGGACTGAACATGAAAACTCGGAACTTCTGATCTGCCCCCACTCTGAATTCAAACCATCAGCAGCTCCTGGAAATGATCAGCCGCAGCCTGAATGTGAAGGGGGAGGCTCAAACGTGAAAACACATCACAAACAGCTTTTAGAGACTCACAGGTTCGTAGGCGAGCGGAGCAGGCGAGCTGTCCACTTTGTGTTACATTAGCAACTGAACGATGAGCTGGAAGAACGAAGCGACCGCAGCGGTGTGACTGTGACAGAGGAGGAAGGAGCTGCTGTTACAGTTTACCTGAAGGGCTGCATCAGGTGACAAAGACGATGGAGGGAGAGGCGGAGGGTGTTGGCAGTAAATGGCATGTTTGCTGAAAGAGGACGGCTCATTTTGTGAAGGAAGAAAAAGCAACACAAGTGAGTGTGGATATGAGGGAAAGTGTAGCATTAAAGGCCCTGCATGGATGTGTGTCAGATTTAAGCTCTTAATTAATAAAGTTTAGCCTGTTAAAGCCAGGAAAGAGCCTTTCAGACTTTCCCTGTATTCTGCTCTTTCACCGCAGGTGTGTTTGTGTGTGGTAAACACACCCTCATGGGTGAGACTGTTGCAGAGCAGGATATGCCACTCTCTCACCTGACTCATCTGGTATTTTTCATGACAGATGAGCCTGATTACTCGCCTTCTATACAGTTCTGTGTATTATTTAATGATCTGTCGCCAAAACAGAACAGAGTCCCATTCCTTTTGAATGGACATTTTCGCTCAGCTTTACAAAAGCACAAACGAAAACACCTGCACATATGGCTGCACACACGGCCACTTTATTAGATACAGTAATGTACATATCTACCTATAATTTTTTTAAGCAGCAGCAAGCCACAGAAAAGCCGAGCATGTGTTTTCATATGTAAGGGCATCACGTCATGTGTCAGAGCTCTTTCCGCCTCATTTCATAGGCACAAGGTATTTTACTCTTAAGGTGCTTGCAGCTGATACAAAGGTGATGGCGGGGAGCTGCAGGTTACCTCAGCTGCTCAAATGTAAGAGCCATCGCAGCTGTAGCTGGTGATGGGCCCAGCGAGGCTTTCTGAAACACTGAAACGTTTGAATTGTGTTGAGGATTGAAAACACTCTGACACCCATCCTCACAGTGACGCCTACTGCTGTTTATTTCTCCATATAAGCTGCTATTAGTTTGCATGTTTCTCACATTCAGGTGTGTTGAAATTTTTTTTTTTTACAAAATCAAGCTTTGGTGCTTGCAGTTGCAGTTAAGAGAGCGAAAAACGAAACTGCGATGAATTCGTCAGAATACACGATCCTTTGGGCTGCGTCGGCAAGCTGTAATCCGCATGAGGATAACGGTAGCGCTACTGCTGTACAACACATCCTTTGTGCCGAAGGTAGTGTGACCAATTTCAGCGTGTGTGGACCCACCGTCCGAGAAGTTCACCAATTCCTTGATTGCAGCTCATCCATCAATTCAGATCATCTACACGTCCAACAGTGACCATAACCATCTTACACTGATAACTTATGATCAGGGCTTTATTAGATATGTTTTGGTTGCTACAGTAACATAGAGCCAACGTTTTCAGATTCAGGAAACTGGCAGACAGTCTGACGGCGGTCCACAGAGTCTGAGCTGATGTTAAATATACAACGTAATCACTGTGAAATCAGCTGGAGGATCAGGATGTAGGGAGATGTGAGAAGTAGGATGGTGACTAACAAGGCATAAAGCTTAGAAGAAGTTGGTTTTGGGTCAGGCTACTGAGGTGAGGCATAACATGATCAAGGGCTAACTGACATAACTGTGGCCAAGGTGAAGGGATACTGTGAAAAAGAAGAATACATAGTAGGTAGTGAAGAAATAGAACATTGATACAGTTCATCTCTCGTCCAAAGGAAAAAGAAATAGAGCGGTCAGCCAGAGGACTAATCATTCCTGGTGTTTGTCCCCTTGCTGTTCTTACAACATGCTAGTTTTCCTGCTCTTTGTAAGAAAAGCAAAGGAGACACCAGACTGCTGGGTAGTGAAAACCAGAGTAAAGAAATAAACAGACCGCACCGTTCATTCTTCCCCAGCTGTAATGCATTATGTAGAGCAACAACAACAACACTCCCCCCAAACCTCAGCACCAGCACTGCCACTATGGCTGTGATGGTGTAAAATGCTCTGGACTTTGATGGACTGGCCTGCTGTGCGTCCCCACCTCCTTCTCCCGGCCCCGGATGAAACAGGACATGAAGAACAGAGACGCCGCAGATGGAGATAATAATTAGTGTCAAGGCAAAAAGACAGAAAAAGAGTATGGTGACGATTCTGTAGTCTATCATGAATGCAAGACTTGAAATTGCACAGCACAACAGCCAAATACAACCGATGCTGATGTTTCTGGCTCTGATGCAGCTTGCTGTCCTCAGACCCATGTAGGTGACAGGATGAACGACAGCGAGGTAGTTCTCCACTCCTGCCAAGAGGTGGAAAAAAATCTGTCCGCACAGGTCGATGGACCAAAGAATGACACCCAGTGTGGACACCGCTGTGTGATCAGTGTGGGCACCAAAGGAGGTGAGAGCAGCCCCTAAGACCTTCATCAGCTCCATGGTAACCATGTGGTAGGTTAGGAGGTCGGAATGACTTATGTTGCCAGAGTGCTGCTGCCTCCATCGCTGGTAACCTAGGAACAGGACAAGGATGCAGAGAGGGAGGAGGAGGAGGACATTGGAGGCTGTGACGGCAGTGATGCTGATGACACCAGTAGTGGTGCTGAAGCAGCTGTTCAGGTAATCACAGAGAGTGAGCGGAGGAGGAGACACGGTAGGCGAGGACGAGGAGTTCGATGACATCTGTACGGGCAGAATGAAAGGATAGTGAAAAAGCAAGAGGCGAAGACAGAAAAACAAGCTTTTTTAATTTCAGCTGTGACTAACATGCTGTGTGAGGTTGCAGTGTTGAAGTAAATATTAAGACAAGCATGCTAAAAACGACACAAATTTTTATTGCAAAGGCAAAAGTAGATTCTTACAGCTGCTCCGTTATTTGCCGAGAGTTAGCGCAGCAGACGGATCCACAGATCTGACACTGCACGGCCTTCCTGATGTAACCCTCACATTAATCTGAGCTTGGCACTGGCAGTGGAAGTGCACTAGGTTGTGATACTCTGAGGGGTTTGTGTTTCTTCCCAGTCTTGAACTGGTGATCTTTTACAGTCCATGGCAAATGTGTTAAGCCATGGAGCCACAACAGTGTCTACAATAGGTATTGCCGCTCAGATGCCCATTAAATATACAGAGTTCTTTCAGGATCATTAAGGATTTAATGAATGGATATAAACAGAAGCATAACATAAACATAACATATGCAGGAGAACTGATGAGGATTTAGGAAAAGAGCAGAGCAGTGCACTGAGAATCACACAAGTTTCCTTAATGTGACACATGACACAGGATGTCTGCTCTCTTGAAGCATCTTGTTATTTTATTTAGGTCATATAAATACCTGTAACAAACATTGATTCATTACAAATGATCATTTTAGAGAAGAAGGATCATACAGGGTCAGATTTACTGAAGGTCTGCTGCAGCTAAGGTCCTTGTCAGCTGATGTGTCAGTGCTGTGACTGAAAGGACACGGCCATTTTTGTGGCTTTGCATTACAACGTATGTATTTGCAATAGTTTCAGGAGGATTTGAATGAGTCATGTGAACGTGATTCATCAAAGTCTGCATGATGCAAATTCTGTTCATGCTCATCTAAAGGTCTTTGCAAAGACCTATAGATCCATGTGATTGTGTCATACACCTTCTCCTTGGTCCCTCTACCTACTATCCATTTCTACAGTTTCTCAAAATCTAAATGAAAGCACATGGAAAAATATCAAAGTCTGCATGATGCAAATTCTGTTCTTGCTTATGGCAAAGAAAAATAATATTTACCCACACAGCAGCACAGTAACAGTGCCTTCATTACCACACAGAGAGCTCGGGTTCTGATGGTAAATACTGTTCTGTGTTCTTCTACACATCATACAGGTCAGCTGTTACAGATTATATCAGGTTGATATGGTGCATTATAAATCCTGAACTCCATAGTAGTCCCAGGCCTCAGCACTTCACACAGTTAACCCTTACATGGACAAGAAGCAGATTTTATTACAGCAGTGTCAGGTTCAGAGTCAGGTGTGCGTTTAACAGCCAGATGTTAAAAATATGCTATGTGATTATAGTAACCCTTCAGTGGGTTTCATTTGATAATTACAATATTTTAATCTGAGAACAATGCTGAGTTTGCCTAGACGTGGGGCCCTATACTGAAGGTGAGCCTGCAGTGGAACCTCTGCTACTGTTGGGTGTGTTTGTCATCATAAAGCAACATTTCTGTACATGTTAGCGCAAAGAAAGCTGCTGCAGCCAAACAATCAATAGGACAGAGTTTACTCCTTAGTACCTAATAATAATAATCACATATAATAACAAACAATCAAGTAAAGCGGTCAGTACCGAACACCAGGTATTCCTGATGTCTATCAATAAGCTACATCGATCACCCATAACTTCAACAAAGTGTACTCACTTCTTTAATAGATTTGAAGCTCCTGTGTGATGTTTATCTGCACTGTGACCAGGTGTGACATGCCAGGTCGTTCCTATTATAACTTATTTGGAGGTTACATCACCGATCCCGTTGTCCAATCCTCCTTTTGCACGCTTCCAGCATCAAGCCACCAGACCTTTCCACCATGCTCTCTGATTGGGTGAGGTCTTTTTGCAAAGATGATTGTGTCATACACCTTCTCCTTAGGCCCTCTACCTA
>JAMQGT020007806.1:0-22537 GCA_024447675.2 Pterophyllum scalare
TGACAATAAATAAATTGATTCTGATTCGTATTGGCCAGTCTCAGATATGGCTTTTTCTGAGCATCCATGAGAGTCCAACATCCTGGAGGCACCTCTACACTTCTGATGTTGAGACTTGTGCTTTATTGGTACCATTTAATCAGCGTGCCATTTGATAGCTAGACACTCCAATGTACTTGTCCTCTTTCTCAGCTGTGCTGAGGTCCTCCCAGTTTTCTTTCTTATTCTGTGTAGTAAGTACTATAAAGTCATCAGTTTTTCAAAAATTTTGGCCACTGTGTGATTGTAGTTGCACCCACAAAGCCATGTGCGCCAGACCGAACAAAGTAAAAAATGTATTGCTACTTTAATAAAAACACAGTTTTCAGCCATGCCTTTCCCTTTAAATTAGACTTTTAATATGGTAAACTTGCATTAGATAACACATACACCATGGGAACTCCAGGGTTGTTGCTCTGTAGGCCTGTGTAGATATTTTATTAAAGATAACAAATGATTTGGTATTATTTTCATTGATCATTCAATGTCATTATACAATTTCTGATGAATGTAATTTTATTTTAAATAAAAACAGGCTGTGCATTCAAAATCATGCTCATACCTAAGTGACCCCCAAACTTCCTTTACACACATCTGAACTGGAGTGATGTCCCATTCTTAATCCATAGGGTTTAATAAGATGTTGGCCCACCCTTTGCAGCTATAACAGCTTCAATTATCTTCTGGGAAAGCTTTCCATGAGGTTTAGGAGTGTGTTTATGGACATTTTTGACCATTCTTTCAGAAGTGCATTTGTGAGGTCAGACACTGATGTTGGACGCGAAGGCCTGGCTCGCAGTCTCCGCTCTAACTGATATCGGGTTGAGGTCATGTTGGAACAGGAAGGGGCCATCTCCAAACCGTTCCCACAAACTTGAGAGCATAAAATTTTTCAAAATGTCTTGATATGCTGAAGCATTGAGAGTTCGTTTCACTGGAACTAAAGAGCTGAACCCAACTCCTGAAAAACAACCCAACACCATAATCCCCCCTCCACCAAACTTTACACTTAGCACAATGCGGTCAGACAAGTACTGTTCTCCTGGCAACCACCAAACCCAGCCTTGCCTATCAGATTACCAGACCGAGAAGTGTGACTCGTCACTACAGAGAACACGTCTCCACTGCTCTAGAGTTCAGTGGCAGCATGCTTTACACAGACACTTTGCATTGCACTTGGTGATGTAAGGCTTGGATGCAGCTGCTTGGCCATTGAAACCGATTCCATGAAGCTCTCTATGCACTGTTCTTAAGCTAATCTGAAGACCACATGAAGTTTAGAGGTCTGTAGTGACTCCGCAGAAAATTGGTGACTTCTGTGCCTCAGCAGCTGCTGATCCCACCATGCCATATTACGACCTATCACTTCACAGCTGAGTTTCTGTCATTCTCAATCACTTCCATTTTGTTTGACTATGGAATATTTAAAAGTGAGGACATTTCACAAGTGGGCTCACTCAGCTCCTGAGAGTTCTTTTACAAATGTTTGCAGAAGCAGTCTGCATGCCTAGGCGCTTGGTTTTATACACCTGTGGCCGTGGAAGTGATTGGAACACCTGAATTTAGGGATTTTAATACTTTTAGCAATATAGTGTATGTGTATTTTTCAAGGTTTCATTATTTATTTTACGGTTTAAGCTGAATGCAATGTGAATGCATTGAGGTGTTTTCTGTCAATACAAAGGAAGAAATATGCATTTTGAGTTCGTAAAAGAAATATTCAACATCTTATCATGCCCTTTTTATGATCACTGACTTACTTTAACACTACCTGTTTGTACAGGTATCCAAAGCAGCAGCTGAACTGATGGCCTACTGTGAAGCTCATGCCAAAGAGGACCCCCTGGTGACTCCAGTACCTTCATCTGAGAACCCGTTTCGAGAGAAGAAATTGTTCTGTGAAATCCTATAACCCTCTTGGGCAAAACACACACAAAAAAAGAGAGAAAAAAATCAGTTTGGGGATTGGGCTTTAATGACAAACAATTTCTCTATTATTTTTTTCCCTACAACATCCAGTTTATAATTTAGGTACTGGTTTCTTCTCATGACGAATGGCCATGTATTGACCATGATAAGAATGGCAATAAAAAGAATATTGAAAAGAGTGCAAAGTTCATTTAAACAAGCCACTGTTGCTGAGTCTCCCTGTGCACACAGTTTACATATTAACTCAACTGCATATTCAAGTTGTGACGAGGCTGTGCTCCAACGTTTAGAAAAACTGTTTTAAAAAAATATAATCTTGATACCTGGTGTTAATATTTTTTCGTATCAAATAGATGTTTGTGTTATCAACCCAATAAACCTCGCTGTTATTAAATAAGTGCTGTTTTTTCTGCCCCTTTCCCGTGGGGATGTTCCTTGGTCGTTGAAACTTATGCAAATTAGGGGCGGGGCTTGTGCGTGTGGTCCGTCAGTGCAGGTTGGAGGTGTAGAGAGCAGGTGTGCACAGTTTACACAGAGCAGAGAGCTCACACCGACGGCTGATAGCGTTACTTATTGTCTTTGGGGTTTATCCGCAGAGAATAAGGTATGTACACTTTGTCAGCCACAAATGTGAGAACGAGGGCTCAGTTAAATATTTAAATCCATACAGGTGCAACAGGTTGGCTAGGTTTTAGATAGATACGTATTAATAGTGTCGAAATATTATTTGTAGCTATCTAATTTTACAGCCTCGGAGCCGTCTGCCTGCATACACATTGGCTTTGCGGAAATGTTCGACAATGTATCAAATGTGTTTAGTAACATCACGGCAAACAGGGCTAATCAAGAAAAACTTGTCTGGCTAACTGAACTCGGGTTTTTAACCACACCCGTGTCTCCAACACTGTCCTGCTGAGGACAGCAGGAGAAAGTTTTAAAGTTGGTCACTTTCTCCGCTTTGAGTAAAGGGGAAAAAGCCACGTCGGTCACAGCAAGAGTGCCTGTGTAACAACAATTTGAGTAAAACCATAAAGTTGACTTTTCCCATATTCCCATAGTAACTTAAGTTAGTGGTGAAAGCTGTACTGCTAAACCTCAGACACAAACCTCTTTACTTGTGGCCATTTGTTGTTGTTTTTGTTTTTCAAATTAAATGGCTGCACATGTTTTACCGAACAGCCCTGTTTCATTTGAATTTAAAAAGTTTTGCAAGTCAAATGTTTCCTGAAATCTGAACCAGAATGCACGATATACGAATCCTGCCCTATATGTATAGGATGTATTAAGTCTACAGTGGGTTTTATTTTATTTTATTTTTTGCGTGTGTGTGTGTGTGTTTTGTTAATCTATAAAACAGTTTGCAACACTATATCCATGTTCATGTATTGGCATCTACTTTGAAAAAGTCCTCAAATGTATATGTTCGTGACTGTGACCATCTATTTTGGGCCTGTTCTCTTTAATGCTTGATTGTTATCATGTCAATAAAGTAGAACTATGAGTCTGCACTTTAACCTCCAACACTGCATTTTGTATTGTATTTGTCCTTGTCCTGAATTTGAATTAGTTTATTTTTGTCACACTTACATTTTTGATATTAGACAAAGATAACCATGATGATTTCATTTATTAAGGGAAAAGAGCCCTCCAAATCTACCTGCCCATGTGTGAAAAAGTAATTGTCCTCTCTTGTTAAATCATGAATTCACTGTGATTAACCACTTTTTTTTTCTTTTTTTTTTTTTTGGAAAGCTGAGTTCAATTTCACCAGCCACACCCAGGCCTGATTACTGAAAGACCTGTTTAATCAAGAAGTCACTTAAATAGAATTTGCCTGAAAAAATGAATATAGGCCAAAAGATATCAAAGTAATACATCATGGCACGATCTAAAGAAACAGCTGAGAAATAAAGTAACTGATGTCCGTCGGTCTGGAAAGGGAGAATCATTATCCACAAATGGAGAAAACTTGGAACAGTGGTGAACCTCCCTAGGAGTGGCCGCCCTACCACAATTACTCCAAGAGCACATCAATGACTCATCCAGGAGGTCACAAAGAACCCAGAACAACATACAAAGAACTGCAGGTGTCACGCACCTCAGTTAAGGTCAGAGTTCATGATTCAACAAGTTCAAAGAAGAAAACCACTTCTAACCATGAAGAACAAAAACATTCATCTCACATTTGCTAAACATATCTTGATGATCCCTAAGACTTTTGGAAGGTTTGAGTCCAAAAAAAAAAAAAAGGTTTTGGAGAGGCCCAGTAAAAGTCTGGACTTATCAGATTGAAAGGGTTTGGCGTGATCTTAAACTGGCCGTTCATGCTGGAAAACTCTCCAGTGTGGCTTAATTGAAACAATTCTGCAAAGAAGAGTGGGCCAGAATTCCTCCAGTGATGTGAAAGACTCGTCAGTTATCACAGGCACAACCGGGTTTTAGGATTAGTGGGCAGTTACTTTTTCACACAGGACCAGGTAGATTTGGAGAGCTTTTCTTCCTTAATAAATTAAATTTTTTATTGTATTTACTCGGGTTATCTTTAATGATCTGAAACATTAAAGCGTGAGTAATATGCAAAATCTTAGAAATCAGGAACGAGTTTTTCACAGCACTCTATGATATGACTAAGGGATTATTTCTTTTGTTTTCAGGCCTGATAATGGCCAACTTTGGAGGACATGCTATTCCTGGCTCTTTTTTCCTGCTCTATGGTTTCTGGCTAACAGTGAAGCGCATTCTCCAACACTACTGGAGGTCAAACCAGCCTAAAGGAAGACAGACTTTGCCACCAGTCTTTAAAAGACTAGACTACCTTGAAGGAGGGCTCCAGGTCTTTGCTGCTTTTGTTGGTCAGTTTTCCTTTAAATATATATTCATCAATTACACATGCATCCACCTCTTCTAATTTCACTGATGTTGTCCTGCCACAGGTATTATGGTTGAGCAGTTTGTAGTGGATGGGCCACATGCTCACCTCTACAACAAAGACTCATGGGTCAAGTTGATGAACTGGCAGCACAGCACAATGTATCTGTTTTTTGGGATTTCTGGTATTGCACTGATTTTAAGTACAAAATTCCTACTGGTGCCTAGTGGATTGGGCCGCCTTGCTCTCTCTTTGGCTCTGTTTGTTGAAGGTAAGCTGTAACAAAGCCAGGTTTTGCTTGTACGAGTTTTCTTCATAAATTTCTGATCACTAACATGTATTTGAGCTATGTTTTGTGTTTGACTCCCATATTTCACGCAGGGTTTCTGTTCTACTACCATGTGCACAATCGGCCGATTCTGGATGCTCACATCCACTCCCTGCTCCTGGTGGCAGTGTTTGGCGGATCAGCCAGCATCATGCTGGAGGTGTTCATAAGGGACAACATTATTTTAGAGCTGTTTGGAGCGTGCATGTTCATCCTACAGGGCTCATGGTTCTACCAGGTGATAAGCTAAATGAGATCCTGATGCAGAACACCTTCTTAATGCACCCAGCAACAACAAAACATCCATCCATTCAAATCAGCCCACCCCATCTAGCATAAGATGAGAGGCAGGATACACCCTGTACAGGCTGTCGGTCCATTACAGAGAGACAAACACACTTGCAGCCAATTTAGAATCTTAGAATCACCAATTAACCTAATAAGCTTGTCTTTGGACTGCGGGGAGACCATGCAAACTATATACAGAAAAGCTCCTAGAGGTGAAACGAAAAATACTTTAACACCACTTTATAAATTATTTACTTATGCTTTGTGATCATAATCACATTTTCTAGGTAACCAGTAATTTTATTAATTTCTGTACACTTTTCAGGACCAGTTAACATTTAACCACCACACTGATCTTGTTTACTTTTTTTTTTTTTCCACTAATTCTAGTCAGGTTGCTGCTTCATCACACTTTTGTCATTTCAGATTGGATTTGTACTGTACCCCCTGAGTGGACCAGACTGGAACTTGACAGATCACGGCAACGTCATGTTCGTCACAATGTGCTTCTGCTGGCATTTTGCTGTGGCCCTGCTTTTAGTCACTGGCACTGCAACTCTAGTTTGGCTGTAAGTGTCTCATCCTTTACTAATTTTACAAACAAATCAATAGTGTAATATTTGAATTGCAAATGGTAGAGGTTTGCACAGGCTAGGTTAGAAAACAGCACACAGCACTAAGTAGGATTAAGTAAAGCAGGTAATATATGTCACAGAATGGCAGAACAGTAAACTGATGTGTACCTGCATTTGTGATACACTTAGGTTATCCCCCCCCCCAAAAGTAACTTTATCAGAATTTTTAGTTTTAGCCTGTATGTTTTGCTCTGAAATGATGGGGCAATATCACAAGTTCACTTAAAAGGTCAGAATAGCTGCAGTGAAGGATTTGGGGAAAGGTTTCAAGGACAAGAAACATCACATTAAACCACTCCCTGAACATTTTGTAAGCTTGCCGAAAGCTAGATTTTTGGGATGGAATTGCTTAGAAGTGTTTTCATAGTCAGCATGTTTTTGTTTAGTCAGTATTTCTCAGAGACCCAGCATCTTATAAAGGCAGTTAATTTTAATGTTTTTAGGCCTTAGGTAGATTGATGTTTACAATGATTTTAAGACCTATATTTGCGCGCATTATTTGTTCTTTTTCTGCTTTATTGGTGCGCAATATTTAACACTGCATGCTCTGATCTCAGCTGAAATGTTTTTATGCATGCTCATGCAGTTGATGGTAGAAAAGGATTAAGATGCAATCAACTTAAAAACTTCTCTCCATTTGGGACTTTTGGCTAGAGTTTACAGTCCTTCAATATATGATGCATTACCTTACAGGAGGTAGGAACAGTGAGTTTGTAATCTTCATATATTTTTATTTACAAAATGCCCTTGTTTTGTTCCAATAGGATTGTGGCAAAATTCTCAGCAAAGGGAAGGGACATAGAGATTGGAATGCGCAATACATCCTCCAACTCAAGCTCCCAGAAAGCTTTGCTGGAAGAGTCAGATGAAGAGTGAAAGCATGTTGATGGTTCTTTTGATTTAATTTTTTTTATGTTGAGCTGATTTGTTTGAAAAAAAAGATAAAATTGAAATCTAATTTAAATGTCCTATGGTTTGTAAATATTAATATAAAACACTGATATGTGTATGGCCTTCTTTCATATAAAACACATTTTAACAAATCACAACTCAGCTATTCAATTCAACAAATTATTACTTTAATACAATCTGACAAGTCGCTATTAGAGGTCATCAAGAGACGATGTAGACTTTCAGTTTAACCACAAACCTTTTGTCTGAAATTACTAACGAAGGATAACCAGGCTGGATATTCTTGTGATACATTTTGTTAATAAATGACACAATTTTCAGTGCTACACTTGTGAAAACAGTAAACGAACAAACAAGATTTCCAGGGAACAATTAGATTTCTGGCTTTTGCGGATGTTTTCCAGCTTGCAAAAAGAACTAAAACTGATAAATATTTGGGGGTGGGACCCTTCAAGTTCTGGCACACACAGCACCCCTAACTTATGAGTGATTGTGGGATGAAATCACTATTGCAGAGCCGGTGGCGTATCGGGTGCACATTTTGGTGAAGGTGCTGTTGTGACGACAACTGTTGAAACAGATTTTGGGGAGCCCGTTGCAATGTGCTGCTGAACCTGCTGTGCTGGAACCGTCTGGATCCGAACCTGAAGGAAAAAAGATGTTAAGACAATGATCTGTAGTCATCTTGAGCTGACTAAAAATTTTAAATTTTATTTATATAGTGCTAAATCACAATAGTTGCCTCAAGGCGCTTTATATATTAAGGTAAAGTCCCTACAATAATTACAGAAAAACAACAGTCAAAACAAATCCCCTATGAGCAAGCACTTGGCGACAGTGGGAAGGAAAAACTCCCTTTTAACAGGAAGAAACCTCCCAACAGAACCAGGCTGAGGGAGGGGCAGTCATCTGCCGCGACCAGTTCAATCAGCTTATAACTGACAAGATTCAAAACAAACTACATTTATTGTATGAATTAACTCAATGAAAAGACTATCTGCAAAAAAAAAAAAAAAAAATGAATAACCTGTGTGGCCTGTCCTTGCTGCTGAAGCTGTTGGAACTGCTGCGCTGTGACAAAACTGACTGGTTTGTTTCCGGCAATCAGCTTCGTGCCAGCAGGCATGGTGGTGAGAATGATGTTTCTGCCTAGGCTGCTGATACTGTTCACAAAGTAGAGGGAAAGGACAGACAGATATTAGTCTTTGAGCCCAATGTAAAGCTGTAGAAAGACAAATGTATAACGATATATATCAGGCAACTCCAAAATTTGTACTCCTGCCATTACAATGTAAAAAACACACAAATGGTTGAAATAAGGTTAAATCTCAGAGCATTAACTCTCACAACACATTAAAGTGAAGAATCTAAATCAGTGCAGCCTTACTTTGTGTTTAGACTGCCTTTCACAATGGGTGTCGTCACAACACTCTTGCTCTTCAGTGGCTGATTGAGGACTGACAGGGGCACAGTGATCCGTGCAGGTAACTTCCCCTGCGATGATGTCAAAGAACAGGATAGTTTCTGAGTCGTACTGTTGCTGATGTTTGTACAATACACTTCAAGCCAACATTTAAGTAATGACAAATTCAAAATTACCAGTAATGAAAATAAGCTATAACAGATTGATTGGTAGAGCACATCGCTTAAAACCCCCATAGTTTACAGCAAAATTGATTTCCTAAGTGAAAGCAGATTTCATGTTTGGAGAAAGCGAGAAACAAAGGGATACATTCCTCTCTTATCAGTTCCTAGATTTCACTCGAAACTATAAATCAATATATTAACCATTGTTAATGTAGTGACAGTTACTGTATTAACAGATAGTTACACATTTGGTATGAGTCCTTCAGGAACTCTGTGCTATTTAGTTAAATCTCACTGCATTCAGATATCCAAATCAGATTGTACCAACCACCATTTACACCCTCTTAAGACATAGAAAACCTAAGGTTGCTGGTTTCGCAAGTCTGTTACAGCGATGGCTTTGCTCACAGATTTGCTTAAGATATTCACTATAACACTTAATATTTCTCTAACCGTTTGTGTAGTCACGACTGTAGTATAGGGACCTGTCGCACAGTAGCTGTAGCTGTTCCTAGCGTCAGAGGTGACCCCGAAGCTCCAGGAGCCACTGTGATCCCTTTAGCACCGGCCACAACACTGGCAGCCATGGTCACTACATTACCACACGTAGTTGCCGTAAGAGGTTTACTGCCAGTGGTGGTTGTCATTGTGATGGTCTGACCCGCTTTCTGTGGAATTACTCCCAGGCCTGGCATTATCCGAATGGTGGCACTGGTCTTGTCAGGGGAGGTCACGGTGGAGAAGGTCCTAGATTTTTGGTCAGCCACAGTGACAGCCAAGGTGGGCATCAAACGAATGGTCGTGTCTCCTGCAGCCTTTAACAAGGTGGAAGCAACATGTCCTGCTTTAGTGGTCTGTACTTCCCCTGAACAGGAACCAGCACTGGACACAGAAGAAGGTGAAGGGTGCGGTGGCGTCACATGAAGAGTGGCCGATATGCTTTTGCCGCCGGTGGAGGCAGAACCCAAAAAGTCAGAAGTCAGCTTGACGGTTGTAACTGGGGATTTGGCAAGCGTTGCCATCATGTCTGGGGTGATCCGCAGCACTGTTTGGCCTTTAGCATCTGTGGTTATGGAGGATGGTGGAAGACGTAGGACATCTTTTCCTTGGATGCGAAGGTTTGTAGCCGTAATAGGAATTCCTGCTCCTGAAGACTTCACTCCCAGTTGTCCTGTGATGGACACCTGATTAGAAATAAATAAAGGTTAAACACCAGCTAATAAATCGTGTGACCATTAAAATGGCAAATTGTTAATTATTCAATGATTTTTTTTTTTGTTTTGATATCAACATCCTGTATAGGACTGAATAAATTATAGTGGAACAATAATTTGCGCACTTGCAATGCTAAAACATTGTTTTTGCACCTACTTTTGAAGCAACCAAATGTGTTTATTTATCTATATACCTGGAAACCTCGACATTTAGAAGAACATCTCCCTCATACAGGAATAAATAAATAAAAGTGTGGTGGACACACTGTTGCAGTTAAATGCTGCTCAGAAAATGCCCTACAGGTAGTTGAACCAAATGTCCAAATATAAAACAAATTGCTCCACCTGTTTGATGTTTGGGTTGGTGACTCCTTGCAGCACAGCTGGAGAAGCAGGGTTGTTAGCTGGGCTACCAGGTGATCCAGTTTGAGGTTTGGCCACAGTTACAGTTGACACAGATAAGGTCGTTGGAACCTGGACTGGACTGCTAGCAGACTGACTTCTCAAAGGCACAGAAACCACTGCCTGTTTATACACACACAGACACAGATGGAATTAATTGTACATTTGCCAACAAATAAATCAAACAAAATTTTTTTTTAATCATTACGTTGTTCTGGGTACCTGTGATATTCCTTTAGCTGCCACTGACACTGGCATCCGGATCTGGTGAGGGGTCTGATGTACCAGTGTGGCCTGCTGACTTCCTGCTGGTGAACCCAGACCAGGCTGAGCAGGAACTACCCGAACTTGTGGGAGGGAGCCTGCTGCCAGGTGACTCACTATACGCGCTGCATGTTGGGATGTAACTGGCTGCGAAGCTGGTGGACAAGCCTGACTTGTGGGCAAGATGGTTCCCAGTTGGGACAATGAGGGAGGGGACACAAAGAACACTAGGAGTGCAAGAGGGAGCAAAAGCAACAGACAAGAGCAGATTTGAATTTGCCCAGATTAATCATAATTTTATGTTCTGTATAATATAAAAGGATAAATAAATAAATAAATAATATATAGCAGGCTGACCCTGGGCTGGTTTTGATTGTATCTGGGACTCCAGTCTTTGTTGGTGTAGTGGCTACGGAGGGTAAGGGTGATTTCGGGGTTCCAGGTGTGTTTGGAGTGGGTGTAGTTGGGATTGGTGACATGGGATTAGAGCCTATATCCTGTCCTGCTTCTAGAAATCCAGCAATTTTGTTGCCTCCGTCTTTGCTTCCAGACTTCTAAACCATAAAGACAAAGATTCATAAAAAGCTCCTTTGTTTTAAGACATAATACAAAAAAACCCAGCAAGCAGTAATGGTTGTTTCCTCCACAGTAATGTGTTGCAGTAAATGGTGGTAATATTTTTTTCTCTACTAAAGTGAAGGCAGCAGACTCACAGGTTTAGCGGCTGGTTTTGGTTTTTGCTGTAGAGCTTTTCTTGCTTTTGCAGCTGCAGCTTGGGCCTGATGGATTCTCTCTGGGTGGAACAAAGCAGATTAATTATATAATTTTTTTTCCACTGCTCAGTGATTAAGTAGTTTTCCATTTTGACATGTCAGATTTTAAAACAACAACCAATTAAAAGGTTAATCAAACAGAGCTAAAGGGGTTTTTATAAATAAAGTATCTCTTGATTAAAGTAGTTAAAGTTCATTTGGTTTGGTTCGGTGTTTAATGTCCTTCTCACACACAGCTGGAGCAGAACAAAGCAGGAAAGATACCAGTTAATGTTACTTGAGTTGAAGACGACAAGTGCAATAAAAGGGAATAATGAGTGTTAATGTGTAACACTTCATTGGGAAGTGGACAGGGAAAAGTGCCAGCAAACCAACCAACCAAGATATTGTGCATGAAAGTGTAAGATTTTAGTAGACCCCCAATGTTTTGTGATAATGTCCTTTCTACAGAACAGAGTACTGTATTCTGGCACTGAAAAAAAAAACAAAACCCTTAAGCCTGCATGAATATGGTCCCTGTAACCTCTCTGAACAAATCTTACCTTCATTTCTCCTAATATGTGTTGGGAAACATTTTGTGATTAAGTTTTGTTGCTTACCAAACTCTTCCTGGCTGCGATTGCGGTGCAGGTAAATCCACAGTTTGCGGCCGATGTCATACTTCACACATGGGTCTTTTTCATAGTGAAGTCTATCCAGAGCCCCGCTGACAACTGTATTCACCTAAATGGAAAACAAAGCTCCTTATTCACAGCAAATGTCTCCACAAGGCAACAGCGTCAAGGCAACATCATAAAAGTCATCTGTAATGATGACAAATAACGGGGACACTGCCAGAATAAGCTGAATGTAGGAAATAAAAAAATGGAAAACTCTTTTCATGCCTGTGCACTTGTGACCTCTGGAGCAAGAAACTGTGAGTCTTTCAGCAGTTCACAGATCTCTGCCCTCGTTCCTTCTCCATTGGGTAATCTGGCTGCTGCGTCCCGTACTAGAAAAAAGAAAGTAGACGTCATGAGAATGGCTTCGCTGCTAAAGCAGTGGATCCCCACAATAATGAAGTCAAGTAAAACAGAAGTTCTAACCCAGAGAGAGAATGGTGACATATGGTGGTCGGTCTGAGCGCAGCAGTGTGTGCTCCCTGGCTTTGTTGAGTGACATCTCCTTATCAAACACTCCTTTAACTGGACCCACCACAGATTCAAAGCCATGCATCCTAAATGTGAAAGCCTTATGTGGCTGGTTGTATCGTTGCTGCTCCTAATAAATACAAACCCAAAAAAGTACATGGACTTAAGAGGGGTCATGTCAGGCCAGATATGCAGAATATTATAAATGTTGCAGAAGCAAAAGCAAACCTGGACTTGGAACACCTGTCTCTCATCTCCAGTGCTGGGCCGCACCACATAATCAGTTGAACTGAATGGAAAAAAAATAAGACATTACACTTTTTAAGAATAAATGTAATATCATAATATTTCATGAAACACGCCCGAGACAATTGGTAATTAGAACTAATATCATGAATTACTGAATCTTACAGTCTTGGTGTGGGAGAGGTCATCTCTAACGTTTCTTCATTTTCTGTCTATTGAAGAGAAAAAGCCTTTTTAAATATTGTCCCAGATACACAAATAAAACACTGCAGTGTACGAACTGTAAAATCAGTACTGAAACTACACTTGTCATCAAATATTTTTACCTTTACAATGAAATCTTTGGAGTCCAACCACAACTGGCAGAGTGCACTCAAATCCTTCTCTGTATCCTGAGTGGGACCTAAAAGGAGTTGTGAATGTTAATCTCCTTTAACGATCATTCTTAACACCAAGAACTGCTTCAAGTCAGGCAAACCAGCATTTGAATGTGCCTACCAATCCACCTCCACTGTTGAGATTCATCACCAAATTCCACAAATGGAGAAAAGCCACTGGGGAGTGCCATCATGCCATCTTTTGAAGAAACAGTGTATAGAGGAAAATACATAAGTATTTTTTCAAATTCCAACATGAGGTGGAAAAATACTGTTTTAGAGTGAGTGACCACTACTACTTGCCTTTAGTCTCTCCTGCGAGAAATTGCAGGGCTTGAAGAACCAAGTCAGACCAGCACGAAGCAGAAGAAAACCACGCATTAATGGAACTTGCTGGAGACGACTGCCATATTTGAACTTTCTCCTCCAACTGAGGGGTTAAAATAATGGTGTTAAAATCTCTGGGAAGCTGTGAAATTTTAAAACATGAATGCAGACTGAAGTTAGTACTTACCACTGAAGTATTGGCAGGACCTTCTGTCCTCAAGATGTTTTCTAGCAAGCTGAAATAACTGACGACTATTTCCTCAACTGCAACTGGGCTGCTTAGACACTCCTCAATAACTCTGCAATAATAATAATAATAATAGAATCAGAGGCTCAACCGTCTATCCAAACTACACAGTTATTTTTCTGACACCAGTATTATGGTAGACATACTCCTCTTTGATGTTGGGTAGCGGAGTAGATGGTGTATCTGGCAGGGAGTTGATGATGTTTGCTGGTGGAGCTGATGGGGTGTCTGGAGGTGCAAGAGTATCACAGGGATCCTCAGATTCAACTTTTATCATCCTCATTTTCTTTTTCCTTCTCTCGTCCCTGATCTTCTTCTTAGGCAAAGACAGATCGAAGAGCGCTAGATAGTTGAGAAAAAAAATTATATATATCAGCTTCAATTTATAGTGTCACAATGTAATCTGAAAGTATTCACATTCTCTATTAATCTGTTAATGTTCCACATTCTATTGTGATTCAGAAACATTATATTTTATATATGGGCCTTCCCTTTAAAATAATTAACCTGTTAACTGGCAGCACCAAAATCACCTGGAGAAACAACATAACGCCCTCTGGTTATTATTGGCTCTGAAAAACCCAGTTCTGTCAGCGTCTTAACTAGCCACAGCCTGGACATGTAGTGCATTTTATATGGCAGGCTAGACCCTCCCATTTTGATTGACACCTCATTTGGCCAATCATGTTAAGAAATGGGTTTTCCAGAGCCAATAATAACCAGAGGGTGTCACGTAGCTTTTTCAGGTGATTTTGGTGTGGCCAGTTAACAGGTTGACATGATTGGCCGAATGAGGTGTCAATCAAAATGGGAGGGTCTAGCCTGCCACATAAAACGAACTACATTGTCCTATGGCCAGTTTAAAGATAAATCTAGGTAAACCTAGATTTATAAACCTCACACTGGGAATTGTGTCCAAATAGTTCAATTTCACCAGAGCAGAAGATTTAACATCTCATGACAGAAGTGTTGTTCATGTGCCCTGAAATGAGGAGCGGTTTCCTGTCTGGCCACTCTACCGCACACCTGACTGATGGAGTTCTGCACTGATGTTTTTTCCTGCTTTGAAGTTTCCCACAGAAGAACTCAAGACCTTATTAAGAGTGGCCATTAGATACTTAGTTACCGGTCTGACCAGGTCATGTGCCAATTGCTCAGCTCAAATAGGCAGCCAAATCCAAGAGGACTGTTATAGGTTCCAGTGTGTGTGGCATTTATAATGCTGGAAAGTCTTTGTTGTATCCCTCCCCCAGATGTGTGCCATGATATAATTTTGTCTCGCAGGTTGAGGTATAGCTCGTTTTTCATGGCGAAATTTTCATTGTGACATACACCATTAGCTGTGAGAACTGAACTGTGTACCTTTCATAGTTACAGCCAATGAACTGAACTTGGCACGTGTGGACTGTAAATGACTATTTGTGGCCTTTTATTTTGATGTAAAGTCCTATTTTTCCATTTCATTTTGGCGTATTCTTTGTAGAAAAATTAAAACATAAAAAATTTTTTCAAAGTGTATATTTTAAATATATTTACTCACGCATAGTCCCTTTACGACCAATATTTGCTCTTGAAAGTATGTCTCCGAGGTGGATATCAGAGGTTATCAAATCTGGATGGTCCTGGGAAAAACCTGCCATTAGTGATATACTTAACAATATTAAAATCATATCTGCTTTCTTTCCTCCCATCACAACTTACTGGTTGTCGCTTCCTCTTCTCACGATGGTTCTGCAGCATGACTTTCAAGTCCTGCTCACCAAGATCTATTTTTTCTGTTGCAAAATAAAACTCCTTTAAAAATCAAAATCTCTGCACTTGAACATTATTAGGGTACCTGACAAATCGCTTACCAGTACTTTTCATGTCTTGGGTGGAGAGGCTCGGAAGTACTCTGAGTGAGACCGTGGGTGTTGGAGAAGAGGGTGACTGAGGTGCTGAAGTCCATAATGATATATCTGCAAGGCATCCAAAACACCTGGTGAGCGCTTATATCAGAGAAGTGCTTCATAGATTTAAAATATAATTCAATTCAACTGTATTTCCATAGCATCAAATCACAACAAACAGTCGCCTCAAGGCTTTTTAATGCTATTAGCATTAGAAACACTAATCAAAAACAGACAGACCATCATCATCAGATGAAGCATTGCTGTCTCCACACTCAGTTTTGACCTCCTTCAATATGCGGCTCAGTCTTCTTCTCACCCGTACCTCCCGCATTTCAGCATGAGTTTTGGTTGGTAACCTTCTTTTAGGTGGAAAGTCCAGACCATTGTGGACTGCAAAGTCTAGCAGTTCCTGCAGCAATAATCACATTAAGACTAACAAGCTTAGACAGAAGCCAAGAGGCTGTATGCCATCTATTTCAAACTTACAAAACAAAATTACCTTTCTGGAGACAAGGACCTGCTTCAGCAGCCTGTGGTAATACTGCTGAAGGCAGTGCACCTGTCGTTTCCTCTGGGACTTGGCACACAGTTGTCTGTACTTGACCACCTCAGGATTAAAGTAACCATCTGGGTTGAGATAACGAGAGGTGTGATAAGAAAAGGCTTCAAAAATCAATTCAGCATCATGCACTTTTGTTAGCAGGTAAGCACCTCTGAAAAGTTTTTGTGCAAGATGAAGGGGATTCCCACAATTAAAATTTTTATTGTTGAATAGGTCAGTGATGGTACTGTCCTGCTCCACAATAGTGTTCTCAGGAAACTGCGGCAAAAACTGCCTTAGGTGCTGCCTCTGTGAATCTGACAGGACTTCATGCCAGGTGCTTTCACTCAGCACAGAGAAGAAAATTTCAGGCTGTCGGAAAAAAAAAAGAAGTGAACAGTAAACTATACAGGCATAATCTGCACAGTTTGTTGCCCTGTAAACAAACGTGAAACGGCAGAAAAGAGGAACTTTTCACAACTGGATGCCAGACAACTCACAGTCCTCCAGGAGGTCCTCTGGAAGGCTCACTCTGCAGTTCCCCAGCATGCACTCCTCTGTGATTTGGCCATGGTTCTCCTCTTTTGGATCCAGAGGGTCCGAAAGCATGTGTGCGAGTGCATCCATTCTCCTCTCTTCTCCTCTCCACCTTTAAGTATTTCATATAACCACAAAGTCTCACAAGCCCCCGTAATATGCCTTTTCTTTCAGTCACTTAACTTAAAAGTGTCGGTCATTAAATAGTTTTGGAATAGTCTGTTAGTCCAGCACTGCAAGCAAGCAAGCAAGCAACATTATTACGCATACACCAATGTCAAAACATGAAACTCTGTCCACAGTCACGAAACAACTCTTAGCAAATTACGGTAAGACGCTAAGCTAAGCTAGCTGGGAGCTGTTTTGACGCGTATATTCACGGTCTATGCTCAATAACCTGGCAGTTAGCTTAGCCACCAAAGATACTACTCCGTACAGTATACCGGCTAACAGAATAAAATGAAAGAATACCGTGTCCATGTAGATAATGCTGTTTAAAAACTGTTGGTAGCTCTTACCTGACGGCGCTTTATGTTTTGAAACGAAGAGGGAACTATTTTAGGGACGCACACGTTTCTTCTTCTATTGAAATTTGATGACATACTCGCCCCCCTCCCCAAGGGTTTGCCGCCCTCTAAAGGAAATGGGTAAGTATACGCTTGCTGTGGAGCTGTGGTGAACCTAAAACTTGTATTCTTTATAACATTGCAATTTCAGTAAAATATACTTACTATTAATCATTATTTTCCCACCAATAACTGCCAAATCTAGCCTTTGGAAGCGCTCTAATGGTTTGTAACATGAATGCAGGTGAAAATATAGAGGAGCTAAAAGCTAATTCTTAAGCAACACCTAACAAGAGGCAACTGTTAATTGGCTAAGTGGGTGTTGCCTTCATGCATTTTATGCTGGACAGGCACCTCTCCTTTATCAGTTTAGTCTTTTGACTGGATTACATAAGCTTATTATATAATGTGTGGTTCATAATTTATCAATGTAACGTTATAGTTTTATAATTTGTATGAATGTATGTTGTGCTAACAGGGTCAGAAAATATTCTGTCCCACCCTTGTATTTTCACCATGAATTTGAAAGTACAAAATACAAAGTACACTATATTTTCAAAAGTACTCACTCACCCATCCAAATCACTGAATTCAGGTGTTCCAATCACATCCATGGCCACAGGTGTATAAAACCAAGCACCTAGGTATGCAGACTGCTCCTACAAACATTTGTGAAAGAACGGGTCGCTCTCAGGAGCTCAGTGAATTCCAGCGTGGTACCGTGATAGGATGCCACCTGTGCAACAAGTCCAGTCGTGAAATTTCCTCACTACTAAATATTCCAAAGTCAACTGTGGTTTTCTAACAAAGTGGAAGCAATTGGGAACAACGGCAACTCAGCCATGAATGACAAAGCAGAGTCAGCAGATGCTGAGGTGCATAGTGAGCAGATGCCACTTTCTGCAGAGCCAGTCGCTACAGACCTCCAAACTTCATGTGGCCTTCAGATTTAACCCTGGTCAGAAAGGTCCATAAAGACATGAATCAGCAAGTTTGGTGTGGAAGAACTTGACTGGTCTGCACAGAGTCCTGACCTCAACCTGACACAGCACCTTTGGGATGAATTAGGCTGTGAGCCAGGCAGTCTTGTCCAACATCAGTGTCTGACCTCACAAATGCGCTTCTGCAAGAATGGTCAAAAATTCCCATAAACACTCCTAAAGCTTGTGGAAAGCCTTTCCAAAAGAGTTGAAGCTGTTATAGCTGCAAAGGGTGGGCTGACATCGCACTAAACCTTATAGATTAAAAATGGAAGCGTGTGAAGGCAGACGAGTGAATACTTTGACAGTATAGTCTAGCTGTTGGAAACTCCCTAGGACAAGTTAATTTCTCTTTCCTTTCTTTATATACCTACATTTATCCTTGACTTTTACAATCCATTACATTCCACAGTTCACATCTTTTTCTGAGAAAACACTAAGACTAGCACTGATTTGCAACCCAGTTACCACAAACATTATAAAAAATATGTTAAAAACATAAAATATTATTAAACAACATTTCTGTGGTCCTGAGTATTCGTTACATGCATGTATTAATCTATAAATAAAAGTAATATATCATTCATCTTTGTCTAATTTTAACCCTGTTGCCATATAATTTTCTAATAAAATAGTCATAATGTTTTTATTAGCTCACAAGGGTTAATCTGTCACCTTTATAATAGTTCAAATTATTATATGAATAAAAAAAATTCAATTGTTGGGTGAGGTAGATTTAGAAAGTTGCTTAAATTAATATTAGTGTCTAATCTGAAGCTGAATGAGTATTCAGTATAAGGGTGACTTTCTTTAACTTAATGGTAAATAATTTACTAAACAATATTTTTTATATCTACTTTTTCAGGTTCTGGGATATTAGTAACAGGGTTGTTACGCTGATATATGAACATCTGAAATGCTGCTTCAGTTTTTGCTCCACCTCTTTTTGATGCTGTAATGAACAGTCAATCCCTCTGCCTCATTACTCAGCCCGGGAGAGGCAGGGGACACACTCTGCCCTTCAGAAGCCTTCACCAACGTTGTCCTGCCATATGTGGCGGACACAGGGAGCCACAGAGCCGTGAAGCTAACACTTTTTCCATTTCTCTCAAGGTTTTGCCTTTAATTCCTTGGGAGGATGGCAGAAGGTGCAGATGGAGAGGAAGAAATTCAGTTCCTGCGCACGGTGAGTGATGCTCTTTGCCGCTTCTCAGCTAGTTGTCAACTGTTGTCAACTAAACTTATTCATCAACATCGGACAGTAGTGGCTCTGTTTGTATATGGTGTCGTTGCTTTATAACAGATAATAGGCAAACATTCAGTGTGTCGGGTGACTTTCTTTGCTTAGCACAGATAGACAAGGACAGGTGGCTGGTTTTGTGAGCATTGTTACCTATTTATATCCCAATGGCTACTTGATATACAACTGTTTTGTCACAGAGAAGAAAACTTCTGGTGCCAGTTAGAAGTTAACACATAGACGTATAGAAAGACTCATTGGTTTTATGGAAACGTTTATGTTTCCTGTTATTTAATTGGCTGAAGATCTACAATAAATCATTAAAATGATTGTACTGATCCCATTTGATAAGGAGTTATGAAACATTCAGAGAAACCACAATTGTTCCTTCTTCCCGTTTCACTATCATTTTGTTTTTGCCCATTACCATTCAAGATTAAAACACTCAGTCGTTTATCTCCTGCAGAATGTAGCCACTCATGTTCTTCTGCCATTTGATAGATAGCGGTCTTCTAAACTTTAATTGTTTAATTGGTGATTATCAAATTCTGAACTACTAATTCAATTCTGAGCTTATTGATGAGCCTAAATGTACTTTACAAAGTTTTTAGTACATATTACTTACATTTTCTACTTAATTGACTGTACTATAGTTAAATAAGGTATTTAGTTTGAATGAGTTTCTCTTTGCTACAGTATGCTCTGCCGGGCTATCAGATTTCTTTTTTAGATCTCTGGGCCAAAGATGAATGCAGAAGGGCATTGTGGCCTTGCAATCAGACAACTCAGTGTAACACTCTTTATTTGGTTGGTCAGTATACATTGCACATGTTCAACATAGTGTCACTTGTTTTTTTTTTCTGAACCCTAGTAACCCTATCCTTGAAGACAGCATAAGCCGGACACTGGTTATCCAAACCTTCATTATGAGCGTTTCTTATCGTTACAGTTCCTTGTTGCCTCCTGATTACACTTTGTGTTCTGCAATCTGCCACTTTGTACTTAAAGATGTGGCTAGTTGATAATTGGATCAACATAAACTCAGCAAAATTTTAATGTTTTCTTTTAAATATTTAATCTTGAAGCTAGTATACATAAATCTACGAAGCACGCGTTTTCACTTGACATTATCACTCGGCTTGAAACACAGCACTAAGTAAAATATGTCAACAATGTGCCACTGTCAGTCTGCCGCTTTTCGTCTTGAACTCAGCTGAGTTCTAAATTTACTGTGTGAGGATTAGCAGTTTCAAAGCTTGGCTCATTTCAGCACCTGCTAACTTCAGTCCATTTGGGAACTGCATTACTACAGTAGTGCTAGCTCTTCGGTTGAGTGTTTTACATTTGCATTTTCAAAGATAAGTAGAGACACTGAATCGCAAGAGCTCGCTCTCACTGACAGCTGCCAAGGTCGACTGAGCTATAGCTGTCACTGTCACTGTAGCCGCTGTTAAATTTATGGCTGAGACACATCTGACTGAAATACTTCCAGATGGAATCATTTCAATTTAGCTATGACATCATAGATTCAACCAGAAACATACCTAGTGCTGAACAAAAATCCTCCACAGCTTCACCCACACAGTCAGAAAGTCAGTTTTAATAACGAGCAATAAATGCATCACATTGGAGAGCATTTATTTGACTGTTAGTGTTTTGTAGCTGAACTGGATCACACTTATATACTCTCACAGGCCACTTTATTAGCTGTTAAAATGCTCATTAATTCAAATATCTAATCAGCCAATCACATGCCAGCAACGCAATGCATTTCCCACCCGACTATCTCTAGGATTTACAGAAAATGGTCCAAAAAAGCGAACGGCAGTCCTCTGGGCAACAATGTCCTGTTGACTAGACTGCTTTGAGCTGATAGGAAAGTAACAGGAACTACGAAGAGTATCTTCTGCATACCTTGATTGTAACGTATCATGTTGAGCCTTGAAACAGATGGGCTATAACAGCAGAAGACCACAATGGGTTCTGCTCCTTTCAGCTAAGAAAAGGCAAGTGAGGCTACAGACTAAACTAAATTGTACAATAGAAGATTGAAAAAATATCACCTGGTCTGATGAGTCTCAGTTTCTGCTGTATAATTCAGATGTTAGGGTCAGAATTTGGCATAAACAGTATGAAAGCGTGAATCTATCCCTCCTTGCATCAGCGGTTCAGGTTGGTGGTGTGGGGGATATTTTAAGTGTCATGGTGAGGGGGATATTTTCTTGGCAAATATTAGGCCCCTTAATACCAACTGAGCATTGTTTAAATGCCACAGCTTACCTGAATATTGTTGGTGACTATTTTCACTTTATGACCACAGCGTAGCCGTCATCTGATGGCTGTTTCCAGCAGAATAACACGCTGTATCACAAAGCTCAAATCATCTCAAACTGGTTTCTTGAACATGAAAATTAGTTCACTGTACCGAAAAGGCTCCGTAGTCACCAGAGCCAATTCAGTCCAACAGAGCACCTTTAGGATGTCGTGGAACAGATGCACATCATGGATGTGCAGCTGAGAAATCTGCAGCAGCTGTGTGATGCTATCATGTGAATATGGACCAAAATATCAAAGGAATTTTTCCAGCACCTTGTTGAATTCATGCCACGAAGAATTAAGGCAGTCCTGAAGGCAAAAGGCAGGTACAACCTGATAGAAGCAGGGGATAACTAATAATATGGCTGGTGAGTGTAGGTCTATTATTATACAGGAACAGTTGCCCTGAAGAAATTTGCTCCTGTGATCCTTCAGGGTTCCTGTAGGATTGTCAGTTTGTGAATGCTCTATAATATTTTGCTGAACAGTTTTTAAGGTGCACTGCAAGGTGTACAGTATTTTTTGCTTTGCAGTTTTAAATGGTTAGCACACCACAGACTTGACTTTTAGGTTAAAGCTATGAAAGGACTGTCTTCAATCATAAAATTAATTGACTATAAACAGACTATCATGATGTTTATGTGACATTACATTTCAATTATCTTAAAGTCATGTTAAAGCTCAGTAATAAAAAAAAAGAATTACAGTGGCAGAGCTGTTTTTCTGTGCTGGACTTGGACTTCAACAATACAGTGGCCAGCACGCTTTGTTCAAGTAATTCCTGACAAGACCGTGAATATTTCTGGGTTTTATTTCATATATTTGATTTATGTTTGTAGTTTAAATTGGATGGCTCAGAATTCACCATAAATGTGAACTTAACGTGGCATGTCCACAA
>JAMQGT020007808.1:0-22248 GCA_024447675.2 Pterophyllum scalare
ATGTATTGCTTGTTGAAATGTCATTGGCAAAGAAAATCTTCCTTGAACTCATTATGAGTCTGTCATGATATTAATGCAGTTCATTAAGCCAGCAGTTGTGTTTCTCTCTGTAATGTTTATTTGATTGATACGGCTTCAGACTGAACAGCTTTCCTGGTGCCTCTCTTTTCTGGTGGAAACAACCTGGAAATGGTCAGTGCGGATGCAAATGTGGAATGCTTGCTGGATCTCTAGTTCTGGTGTGGTTATTTGTTTTAAGCCTGTGTAGGTGTAAGTCATCATCGGTGAGTGAGCCCGGGCTATGACCCAATCCCAGAGTCTGTGCCATCAGAATATGTCATTATTTTTTGTAATTCTTCTCCCGAGTCATGGGACCAAATCGATAATAATAATAATAAATAGTCCTATGATCTCGAGATCGAAAGTAGGCTTTAAACATATCGATTTTCTGCTGGCATAGGTTGCAAATTTGAACAGGGTAGTCTGTAGCTGTCGGAGTTAGCCCTCGAGTGGCCATTGGAGGCTGGGAAACGCAGAACTAGCATGGGACTGTTTCAAAAGTCGAGTCGAGGCAACTAAACACGCAAAGCTCGTTTACAGAACTAGTGGTGCAGAGGATCAGCGAATTCACTCTTCTCTTGGCTGACTTGGCATTGTGTCTAGCTGAGCGCCTTGAGCGATACCTGCTAAGCACAGTATATTTGCCATTTAGTGTGTTTGTCAATGAACAGTTAAGTTAAAAGCCTAAAACAAGAAGTCATGCACTAATGCTTGTACACAGACCTTCCTTCACATATGCTCTCCTCTCTGTTGTCATGTGGGGTTTTTTTGTGTGTCTTCTCCCCTGCAGTATCTATGGCAGTAGCCAGGCCTAAGAGTGAATAAATGGTGTAGAACAGAGTGAGTGCTCATCATTACTTCCTGTATGTTTGTGATGATGAAAATAACACAGTGCTTCAGTATGTAGTTCCCAGTAGCCTCTGTGTGTCTCTCCTCTGGCAGGCGTCACTGTTTAATGGTTTTTGTGTGATTTCCTCTCCACTGCTGGAAGCAAGTATTCATGTGCCAGCTGTTCATGATGCTGACTGCCATGACGACAGCAATAATGTTTCCCTTTAAAAAAAAAGAAAGAAAGCGCAGCCACAGGATGGCTCATCCACTGACAGCGCTGGCATCGGACAGCTCTGCACCATGACTGAACTAACACGACTGCCACTGATGTGTGTAGTGAAGAGCAGCTGAATGTGCGTGTGTGTGTGTGCTATGATAGTAATTCTTAGCCACAGCAGTGTGCAGGGCTAAAATAATTGGTTTGAAGGCCTGTGGACAAAATTGAGTCACTGGCCCTAATTAAGAGACTCACCCCTGCCCAGAAATCAACCAGTATTTCCTTGCTGGAATAATACCTGAACCAGGTTTGGCAGTTAATTTGTGCTTATCTGGTTAAACATTTCCCAGTGGCCTGAGGGTCACTGTGACACACAGTGAGCAATCAGTTTGATCTGTGATATTGTAGCAAGCACGGATGAGTTGATGGACCTCACAGAGGCAGCACATCAGGTGTTCCTCTCTCACACCTGACTGTGTGCTCTGTCCACTGTTTCCATGTGTGCACCTGTGCACACGCCAAAGAAGCACACATGCAGTCTCTCCCTCTCAGCAGGGCAGGCAAGGTGCACCTCCGTCTCTACAACTAACATTAGAAAAGGGAAGATATTACACATGCAGCTAAATCCTCAGAAATAAATGCCAGACAGGAAGCAGGTCAGTCTAAAACACTAAACCTGCACCCACACAGGAAGTGATTTACAGCGATGTATTGACCAGCGACCGCAGAAAGTCAGTGTCATTCAGCTACAAGCAACTACAGGTAAACAAAAAAACACTGGCAACGCAAAATGTGTGCGTCCCGAGTTTGAACCAGCTACCAGCCAGAGCGTAGGATACAGGTGACTGATACTGATTAACTAACAGAGTGGTCAACTGTCAGCTTCAAAGCAATGCATGATGGGTAAATTACTTCCTGTGTGGATGCAACATTATGAGTGTTGTAGCTCATGTTCACATTTAGTGTTTTGGTTTTTTGATACTGTTGCTTAATACTTGGATTTGATGATAGCTGTTTTAAAGTCAGGATCTTTTTGAGGTGTTATCCAAGTGAATGTTTGCTGTATCCTCAAAGCCGTGGCTTACCTGGAATTCAGTCAGGCTTGTCTTTAAGTCCCAAATTTTAGCATCTGTAGCCTGGACACTGAACATAGTGGATAAATTTCATTGTGTGATATACCGGCACTGATGATAGCCATAATTTTTGAAAATTAAATTCAAATCATGTTACAAATAAAATACCCAAAAGCTGTGTAATTGTTCTGGTTACAGATTTACCTTCCTACACTTGTACTGCAGTTCTCTTGCTTCTATAGATTTGGCAATAATACCATTAAATTTCCATATTTTGTTCATGATAATTGTGTCACTGTGATATTGTGACGGTAAATGTGGGTTAGCCTACAGAATCAGGAATCTGGTGGTGTGCAGAGTACCCGGGAATGGAGTCAAATTCCTGTTTTGTGTTACTGTTTCAGTCCAGCCCTGTTAAGCACAGCTGGGTTTAACGATGTTCACCATTTAACGATATTATCAAAGGAAAAATTAAAGTTTTTATTGCATATTAGCACGAACACCTCAGTTAGTGCTATTTTATCATAGCTATCAGAGATTAATGATAATAATAATAATAATAATACATTGCAGGTTACGGGTCAGCTTAATAAGCTGACTCTTTCCCCTCGTGCTTTCAGTGTGTAATTTAGTGTGTGATAAACACATTTGTTGAATCTGATTAATCTGTTTCATCTGATAAACAGTTAATTGTTTTGTCTGTGAAGCTTTAAAGACGGCAGCAGTCTGGTCTTACAGCGCGTTGTCTCTGCATTCTGACTGATTTGATCTTCTACACTAATCAGATCACAGATCAGCAACTGACTTTATTGATTTTTAAATCAGCTTTCCATTAGGAGGTGAATGAATTGTTTCTTTTTTAAATTAATCAAATAGTTTCTTTATTTTATAGAACATTATGAGCCTTTTAAAAATCACTACCTGCTTGCCCAAGAAATGAAAAATTGTATGGACAGTGTTTCTGGTCTCTCCTGAGAGGTAGGTATTGGGACTTTAGTATAATTCAATATAACTGTATTGACTTTGCTTTATTACACTGTAGATCCAGTGTGTGTGTGTGTGTGTGTGTGTGTGTGTGTGTGTGTTTATGTGTGGTCCTTCAAGTTACACTTCACATGTGAGCACATGAACCCATCATGTGCAAGGACCTCGCTGCAGGGTACTGTTACTGTGGTGAAGCACAGATCAGGGCACAGAACTCCAGTTCATATCACCGCTGCAGCTGAGGTGACCGAACATCTTCCCCAAGAAGCTGGTTTCACGTGGTGGTTTAGATGTGTGCTCCTCTTGTCTAGCACCATTTGAAATCAGTGTTCTTGGGGAGAGCAGGACAGCAGCTCCGGCAGTGAGTGAGCCTCAGCAGGACAAGCACAGGACTGCCCCTTGTCCTCCTCTTCTCTTCCTCCTCCTCTGTCTCCACTAAAAGATAACTGATTTCGTCTGGTGCTTAGAGTCCACTGCAGCCTTCTAGCACCATTTGAAATCGGTTATAAAACTGTGGATCACTGCGTCTGTGAGTCGTCAGAGAAGACGGCAACCCAGAAAGCTTGGAGGACGCTCACAGACGTGGATGTTTAATTGGACACACAACTAACGACTCCATCTCTAATAAATCAGTGTTGCCAGTGTTAAATGTTAAAGTGAGCTGCTGCTACTGCTCAATGATGCAGTTCTTGCTAGGTACCGCTAGAGGATGCTGGAACTCAAAGAATACTGGATTACCCTTTGGATGACCCTGGAATTTGTGGGGATGAGTTGGATAAGTGAATATGGATGGATCCATTTTTATTAGCAGTTTGTATTTTTAAAGGCTTGTATTTTTAAAGGTAGATACTGTAGGCCTGGATTGTGTTTCTTAATGAAAAGCAGGATTATTTATTGTGATCATGAATAAAATCAGCCATGCTGATAGTTTCCATACACTGTAAATAAAAAATGTAAGGCAATAAACTAAAGTAAAAAAAAAAAGGGTTTCTGATTATTTCCTGAAGAAAAAAAGTTCTGAGATTGTGTGATTCTGTCCCATGCTAGGTCAGCAATCACACTCAATCTGACTGGTGGCGCTGACGATGTTACTCTTTTTCCTTGTAGCCTTCCACAGAGACAGAGTTAACCTTTATTTAGATAAAGCAAGTTCAGCAGAGATTTTGCTGATCATGAGCCTCCAAAAAGCAAAGGTTCCATCTGGTAGTGACCTCAGAGGACAAAGAAAGTCTCTAACCCACTTCCCCTGTGAGGGAACAAGACCACAGCCTTAGGGTGGGCTGAGATGATGATGGTGGATGATGGAGTTTATGATTCAAAGTTAGAGATTAATGGCAGTGACAGTAGTTTATATGTGCAGTGTCAAACAAAAGAGGATGATACCAAACACACAAGGAACGTGGTGGAGGGAATATTCAAGTCTGAGGCATTTTTACTACTCTGGGGTCTGACACCTACAGAAGCCCCTCATTCTTCAGAGACTTGCTCCATCCTAAACTGAAGTACAACAAGAAATGTAGCTGTTAACTTTTATTGTTAAACTGATATCATTTGTAATGAAACACAATAATTTCAAAAGAAGTGCAAAGCAGAAGGACCTTTGCTGTTCCATCAATTCAATTCAATTTTATTTATAATGCCAAATCACAACAACAGTCTCCTCGAGGTTCTTAAAGACATCTTTACCCCACCTATAGGAAAATACACATGTGATGTCTCTGGGTTGTAGTCATGATCAAGATTTATGGAATCGCTTTATTTAGATGCAGTTTCATTAAAATAAATAAATAAAAAATTGAATGCTTTTGGCCCAGAATCAGATTCAGGGGTATTTCAGAGTCTCTAAGCAGCCTAACCTGCATGACAGCCTAGCTTCACTAGTTATGTATAGATAGATTTAGTTTTATACATTTTTTTCACTAAATTATGAATTATGGGATCAATTACGGGGTCAATGGCAAACGTCATACCAATATTATCCTCACACTTTTGATTGTAATATATGCTTATTGTTGTCTTTATCTAAACTACTCTGGCCCCGCCCCTTTAGCGCAACATCCTAGCAATGGCTTCTGTCCGTCCTTCTTCTCATTGGTCGCTTTTTGGATTTCCGCCATATTCAAAAGTAGTGAAGCCCATTTACTGTTGTAGTAAGATTTATTTTTATTTTTCCATTGACCCTTTCAGTAAGGCCAGCTTACATTGTTTTAAATGGGTGAAACCTGTGAATTCAAAGCCCCCCTTATGCTTTCAAAGGAACCGAAAAGACAACAGAATTTGAAGCGGAAGTTTTCAGCTGATGAGGAGAGTTTCCCCTGGAGAACAGCGGAATCCTCACACGGTGTGTCCTTTGTATCTTCTCTTTAGACTCTGAGCTGAACTCTCTAAAACGGCAGGAACAAAGCTGAAAACAGCGCCAGAACCATTCGTACCACCAGCCTTTGCTGTCAGTCCGGGACAGCATGTCTGGTTGAACTGCTTTAGCGTGATTTAGCTTGGCACGTTGTTAAAATAAGCAGAGAAGTTGTGTTTTATCTCCAAACAGATTGTTTATTATACGGGAATAATACCAATTGAGTATGAGAGGCCATGCCAAAGGTATGAGATATTAAGGGCTTAATTGACATCCAGTCGTTTTACATAGATTTAAAGCGCCCTGCAGATATTTTACCTGCCTCATAACGCCGCAAGATGGCAGCAGTGTACCTGAAACTGTAATCCGTCCCCGGGCAGAGAAAGGTTGGAGTTACTTTCCTGCACCATATGGCTTTATGTTGCTTCATCCCCCTTCATTTATGTATTTATCCGAAAATGTAACGCTTTCTTTTTATATATTAAGCATTTATAAGTAATGGTGCACAGAAACGTCAAGTTATATGGCTCAGGATAGGTGCAGATTGATTGATTTATTTTTTTAAAGTATCCATACACGTTATATAAAAGATAAATGTAGCCACTTTGAATTTACCCAATGGTTGAAGTCTGACTGAGAAAACAAGGGGTAGAGCATACTTGGATGAGGGCCACAGTTTAGGCCCACTCTAAGCCATAAACATCAGGTCAAGGCTGGCTGAGTATAGCAGAAATCTGAAAGATGATTTACTTTTGGCAATATTATAATCTTCTTATGTGCCAAGCTTCTTACAGTTATTTCCTTTAAACATAAAAAAACAAAACAATAGTAATTAAATAAATGGGAAATGCGTCTGGCTTCAACTTCCTCTTCTCCTATACCAGCACTGATGTGGCAGTTTTGTTTTTAAGTGACAAAACCTATTATTCAGGACATTATTTAAGTGACATGACCGATGCAGCAACTGTATTGGGTGCTAAATGAGGATTTTTCACAACCTGCCTGCACAGATGTCTGTGAGCAGAGACGGGCAAAGGGAGACCTAAGCAGTGGCACACTCATGTACTCCAGGAGTCCTGCAGGGGGAATGTCAAACAAACAAAACAGATAGCCAAATGTGGCGCATCGCTCAAAGCGAGTCATCTATCATCTAGATAGATGTTGTTGACTAAAGACTCTCTTTTAGTCTTCTTAGCTGCTCCTGATCTAAACAGTGAGTGAGTTAAAGCTTTTGGATGGTAAAAATGCTTCACTGTAAACTTAAGTGGGTCGTTTGATTTATAACACGAGAAAAACTGGTGAAAAAACTGGAAAAAATGCATTTTTTCTCTATAATTGCTGTGAGATAAAACTGTGTTCTGTTCAGGGTTTGCAGTCACAGGGTTTGCTAACAACACAAGGTGTTAGCCACCCGACTATTGTCACGGTTAGCTAGCAGTGCGGCCATTAGCACTAGCAAGCGGTCGTTTGGTAACGATGGGGAAACCCCTGACCCCTCCGGCCTGTGAAATTTTTCTGTCTAGAACCCTGCAACCAGATGTTAACTTGTCCACCATTATTCATGTGTGATGCTGTAGAGTTAAGTGTCTAGTCACACAGGCCTAGTGGTCGGCTACCATCTGGCAAACACCGGTTCCTAGAGAAAAATGTTTATTCCCTAACCAGTTGGCGAGTGGTTGCTGGCAGTTGCAAAGTGAAACTGGTTGCAAAGAGGTGAAGAGTGGTGCACCAAAAGTCTCCTTGCGATTCCTTTGGTCACTAGCAGTTTGCAGCAGTCACCCATTGTTTCCGGTTTCTGTTCTACTTTTTGCAGTTTTGCTGCTCAGAGAGTAGTTGGTGCGTGTTTGCAGACAGGTTGCCATCTTCCATGCAAACTAGCCAGTGGTTGAGGTACTGTTGCACCAGGATGAGAATTTGACTGGTTCCCTATTAGAACTGTTCGCTATTACCGCAATTAGAAAACGGGCGGGGAGCTGCTATTAGTATTAGCAAGTGATTATGCGATAGCCCCCTTCTATCTATGAATGGGTTAACATTCTACAAGAAGCTTACCTCCAATAAAATGTCTGCTGCATAATCCACTGTAAACTGTAGACTCCTGCTGTTTGCGATTCACCACTGCAATTTGTCATCTTCTATCCAAATCACAGGCAGGTGATAAGAAAGATCCTCCTTCTGTACTTGCAGTGTGAAAAACAGCAATAATTCCTATGTAAATTGTGTGAGTACAAGTAATAGGTCGTGTTAGCTGACAGCCTGAATACAACCACCAGACTTCTTTTTGTGTCCTGCTGGTCATTTGACAGAATGCAGGTTTAATTATTAATATCCATTTCTTAGCAATCCATGTAGGCTTAAAAACTGTTACTCATGTGAGTATTAAATGTTACACTCACTGATATAGTGAGTGTGCAACAAGCACCTTGAGATGACTGTCGTCATTTGTCACTATATAAATAAAATTTAATCGAACTGGAGTGAATGTAGCAAGTACGTGATTTACTGGTGCATATCTATTTATGTGGTCACTAAGAGTTACCCAGTTCTGTATCTGCAGAGATAAGCAGCATGCTTCCTATACACTGTTATTTTGGATTAAGGCAATTCAGACACTTATAATTGTGTCTCTAAGCACCACCTTAAACTTTCTGGCCATACAACCAAAGCAGTGATGTCCCGGGGGCAAAAATCACATCATTACAATGAGTTCTCTCTGGGTAGTTCTCAGACTGGCAGCTAATATAATAGTAATCAGAATGTTTTGGGATGGAGCGTTTATGTTGGACTCTTTTGAAAGGTTTTCCATGTTGTGTGCCAAAGTGCCTGAGCCCTGCCCAACTGCCTTTGCAGACAAACATGGAAAAATATCCCCCAATATTTGACCTCCATAACAAGGTTTATGGAAAAAAAAAGAAACATAAATGTTGAGTGAAAGAAAATAAGGCTTGATTTTTCCCAAGTGAGATTGGCGGTAAGTAATAGACTGGTGCTGGATTTTTTTTTTCCCCTTGTGATCTTGCCAAACACGTGCAGGACTCGAGCACCAGAAATACACAGGCTTGGTTGAAGGCTTGTTTATGGTCATTGTGCATGTGAAGGACCACGGTTAGAATGAGGCAGAATTGTATAAATGCTTAGATGGGGTCACCTGCGTCACCAGTTTCATGGAATCTCTGTTCTTATGCATTTCTTCCTTAGGTTCACTAGAAACGATACGAAAAGGACATCTGAGTGCTGGTGGGGTCTGGGGAGGGAGGGCTCACAGTTTTCACAGTTAGCAAGCTTTAACTTTAACAAACATGGGCAGGGCTAACAGGGATACCAATCCATTGACTCATGGGCCACCCTTCCCTCGACACATAACTGCAGGTACAGAAAGAGAATGGACCTTTGTCCGCTAGTTGGTGATAGTAACCAGTGTGTAGTGACATCAATCATGTAGTATCCATGAAAAAGTTAGACATGCAGGTGCTATCAGCTTTGAGAAAGGTTTATGGTGTGGAGAACATGATGTTGAATGACTTTGGTTCCTTGAATCATTTACTGTAGACACAGTTGTATGATAGACAAACAGCCAATACAGGTGCTGGTCGTAACATTAGAATATCTTTAGCATTTCTAAAAATCCTTTTTTTGTATTGGTCTGAAGTAATATTCTAATTTTCTGAGAGACTGAATTAAGGTTTTCATTAGTTGTCAGTTATAGTCATTAAAATTAAAAGAAACAAACATTTGAAATTCATCAGTCCGTGTGTAATGAATGAATATAATGTACAAGTTTCACTTTCTGAATGGAATTAGTGAAATAAATTAACTTTTTCATGATATTCTAATTTTATGACCAGCACCTGTAAAACCAGCCACAGCTATAGGATTTTTTTAAAGAAGGTTATATATTTTTTCCCTCTCTTCAAAAGACACTTTGAAACAATACAAAACTGTTGATGTACATGGTTGGGCTGAAGGACTGACTTCGCAGGCTTAGTAGATAATTTCACCTCACTTTTACGTAAAACACTGATACTAATACTAATACTAATACTAATACTCATCCATTGACTCATGGATTAGTATGGTCTAGTCCCTGCATTGTGGTGTGTTTTCAGTTTCACAGAAATGAAGAGATACCAGATAGGTCTTCATCAGATAGAGCTACGTGATACTATCACAAAAGCCTGTAAGACAATGGAACTAAAAGAGGAGTAATAATTTCACAATGTGCACGAATGGACCAGATGGACTATCTCTATCATCAGATTATCATCTCTAATTATACGATATGTTTCAGTGACTGCAGAGAAAAGGTTAGGGTTAGGTTTTAGAGTGGAAGTCAAAACTTCCTCTGATTTGTCTGTAAACCATAATCTGTTTTTTGTTTTTATTTTTTGGAAATGAAAGCATGCCAACTTTAAGTCTTCAGTTAAATTCAGTTTTATTTATACAGCACCAAATCGCAGACAAACAGTCACCTCAAGCTGCTTTATATTGTAAAGTAAATACACTACAGTAATACAGAGAAAACCCCAACAATCAGACAACCCCTTATGAACAAGTACTTGGCACCAATGGGAAGGCAACACCCTTTTAACAGGAAGAAACCTCCAGCAGAACCAGGCTCAGGGAGGGGCAGTCATCTGCTGTGACCGTTTGGGGTTAGGGGGAGGGAAACAAAAGACACACTGTGGAAGAGAGCAAGAAATTAATAATAACTAATGATTAAATGCAAAGTGGTGTATAAACACCACACAGAGTGAAAAGAGGTGAGTGAAGAAGAAACTGTTGCTAAGACTATTCCTAAGACCGAGCCCTAACTATAAGCTTTATCAAAAAGGAAAGTTTTAAGCCTAATCTTAAAAGTAGAGAGTCTGTGTCTCTCAAATCCAAACTGGGAGCAAGCTGTGGCTCTGCCTCCCAATCTACTTGTAAATACCTTAGGAACTAGAAGTAAACCTGCAGTCTGAGAGCCAAGTGCTTTGATGGGATGATACGGTACTATGAGCTCTGCCTTGTCAAGAGTTCATTTCTTGAAGGACAACAAGAGGAAGGGCCAAGGAACTCAAGGAATGGACATTAGACCAGTGGAAATCTGTCCTTTGGTCTGATGAGTCCAAATTTGAGATTTTTGGTTCCAAACGCCATGAGATTGAGATGGTTTGGTATGAGTTGGACTGCAGAGTGTAGGCAAAGCAGCCAACAAATTCTCAGCACCTCTGAGAATTCCTTCAAGACTGTTGGAAAACCATTTCAGGTGATTACCTCATGAAGCTGACAAGAGTGTGGAAAGCGGTAATCAAAGCAAAAGGGGACTACTTTGAAGAATCTAAAATCTAAAACATATTTTGGTTTGGTTAACACTTTTAAGTTTACTACATGATTCCTTATGTGTTCCTTCATAGTCAGGATGATTTCAGTATTAATTTATAATATAAGAAAAAAATAAAAACATTGAATGAGAAGGTGTGTCCAAACTTTTGACTGGTACTGTATCTTGGTCAAAAATGACTCCCGGATTCCTCACAGTGTTACTGGAGACCAAGGTAATGCCATCCCAGAATATCTGGTTAGACCCCATGTTTCTAAGATTTGTAGGGCCAAGTGCAATAACTTGAGTTTCATCTGTATTTAGAAGCAAGAAATTAGAGGTCATCCAAGTCTTTGTATTTAAGATGTTCCTGCAGTTGAACTAATTGGTGTGTGTCATCTGGCTTCATGGATACATAAAGCTGGGTGTCATCTGCCTGAACCCCGTGGAACTCCATAATTAACCTTAGTGAGCAAATTTGAGTCTATTACATGGATATGATTCAAACCACTACAGTATAGTACCTTTAATACCTATGGCATGCTCTAATTTCTGGAATAAAATCTTATGTTTAACAGTATTGAAATCTGCACTGAGATCTACCAGGACAAACAGAGATGAATCCACTGTCAAAGGCCATAAGAAGATCATTTGTGACCTTCACTAAATAAATTCTGTACTGTGATGAATTCTGAAACCTCAGTGAAACTGTTCAAATAAACCTCTGCAGGTGATCAGTTAGCTGTTTTACAATTACTCTTTCAAGGATTTCTGAGAGAAAAGGAAGGCCTATAATTGGCCTATAATTAGCTAAGACAGCTGGGTCAATGATGGCTTTTTAACTAATGGTTTAATTTCTGCAACCAATTAATGGTATGTAGCCCATTAGTTGAGGTAGATTGATCATATTTAAGATTGATCCATTAATTAATGGTAGGACTTCTTTGAGCAGTCTTGTAGGAATGGGGTCTAATAGACACATTGATGGTTTGGAGGAAGTAACAAAGATAATTGAGAAGAATCAATATGAAATAAAGTCAAAATAAATATTAGCTGTACATAAAGATATGTCTATTAGATGGTTATGAATAACTTTATCACTAAAGGTTGAAATGTTATTTGTGAAGAAATTCATGAACTAGTTAAGGCTACAGGAATACTCAGATTTCCAGGTTAAGTGAAGATCTTCTAAATTTGTGAGTCTGTGAGTTATACCGCCTTACCCTGAAGACTCTGCCTTACCACCAGTCAGTGCACAGCCTCATTTCTCTGTAAAAACCAATCAGTATCTGGTCATCAGATTTTTGAGATTGCCATGTTTAAGTTTTTCCAGCAAAAGGAAATTCTAGGAGTTGACAATACAATCTCTTATATACAGACTCAGGTGCTTGGATTTAATAACACTTGAAAATGCATTGCTTTTGATTTGCAGGCATTTAAATAATTCAGTATAATCATGTCTAAAAGTGCACTAGGTAATGTGTGGAGTTAATTTAAATTATTGTACTTCAATGTAATGCACTTGCTTAGTGCTGTTCTGTCCCAGTGCTTAGTTACCTCAACTGCAAACATGCGTCATACCAATGAAACAGCCCATCCAGACCCATGTGAAATGATATGACATGCAGCAAACTTCAAATGGTAATATATTTCCTGCAGTTTAAAATATGCAAAATGTACACGTACAATATATGCTTTCTTTGTGGCCTTGCATTATGTTCTCACTGAATATTTTTTTTACTTTGGGGTGGGGTGGCTGTAGCTCAGGAGGTAAAGCAGGTCATCTACCAATAGGAAGGTTCGATTCCTGGCTGCTCCAGGCCGTGTGCCAAGGTATCCTTGGGCAAGATACTGAACCCAAAGTTGCTCTACGACACAAACGTTGGAGTATGAATGTGTGTGAATGTTAGACAATAAAAGCACTTAGCTTAGATGCATATGGAAGTGCTTGTATGAATGGGTGTGAATGGGTAAATGAAAACGTGTTGTATAAGCGCTTTGAGTGCTTAGTCAGAGTAGAAAAGTGCTAGTCCATTTACCATTTACTTTGATTTTTAACTTAGGTAATTTTTGCTATGATATGAAATTCTGCAAAATAATCAACAAAGCTTATTATAATCTGTCAACTGTTTTCTTTCTAGTTTATTTGGTATTGTACGTACATATTATACATAAGCAAATTTTGACTCACTCTGACACGGATTAAGCAAAGAAAAACTGCAATTTATAACTGTTGATCATAAATAGTCCTCAGCACAATAAATTGGTCATTTTACATAAGTAGTTTCTATAAATCTTGCGTGCCTGACACAGCCCTGGAAATGTGATTATATGGTCTTTGAGGAGTGCACACAGTAACACACGTTACTGTAAAAGATGCTAGAAAAGTTCCCATCGTTCCCACGGCTCTAATAAAGTGTCTTTCTGAGGAAACTCCTGTTTTTGCTACATATTTATGATCCACACAAGATTGTCAGTCAAATGTCCTGCTGTGCCATAGATACTGAACATCGACCCACAGGGAATTTAGTCACTGCATCATGCATGTTTTTGCAAGCGGATATATTTCTCATTACTTTAAACCAGAAACTACTGTGAAGCAGACTGTCCCCCATATTTTTCATTATTTCATATTAATGTCCAGGGAGATCAGGAATGAGTGACATCAGAGTTAATATCAGTTTCCAGATCAGCACAATGACCATAAGGCTGGAACAGTATGTGTGCTTTGGTAAGGATTGCAGTAACAATTATTTTTTTAACATTAAGGATTTTTGTCTGGGTTAGAGGCGGCCTTCATAGATGACCCAGCAGTAACAGTCTGTGTTAGAGCTCCAGTATATCCACCGTCCGGTGACTTGCAGACGGCACTGTAACTGTGCTGGTCGTGCACCTCTCAGTTTTTGTAACCTGGTGTGTTGTGCCACTGCAGTCAGGTTGAAGGCACACTTGTATGATCGTGTCAGTTTTTACTGCCGTTATAATGATATATCAGTACGGAAGCTCAGAGATTCACAGACTACACAGAGGGTGATGTTGCAACAGTTTGAACAGATGAGTCTTTGTGGGAAAAAAATTGGCAATTGCTTTGCTTTCCATTTCGAGTTTTTCTCCTCCTATACCAGTGCTGAGTGGTGACATTGATTGTGTAGGAGAATACTGCAGCGGGTACCTGAGATGAATGAAAACTGTGGCGGGTGTACTGGGGCCCTCAATCTGGTTATCCCAATTTGCATTTTCTTATTTCTAAACATTTATTATACAGAAATGTTCATGATGCTTGAGTCAATGAAACCACACTTAACAAATCCATTTAAAAAGGATGTTTTTAAGAAGTTCCAATGATATTGTTTTCAATATAGTCAATAAGTGTACATATCCCATCATGCACTAAGTTCATACATATTTCCTGAGAACTAGGTTCCAACCCATTTTCACCTCACACAGTAAGCTGTGTCGAAATGCTTTATGTAATTCAGTGGACACCTCCTTATTTAGTCATAAAAGCTTTTAGTGTTATGACTGTAAGTGAATGAGAAAGGAATATATAGAACTTTTCTATAAAGCATAAAATTCAGCCTAAAATTAAGACAGATGCTTGAGCTTTGTTTCCCTTCTCTACAACTTTTAACAGTGACATTTTGAGCAGCCAAACCAGGCAGGCTGCACTGCCCTCGAGCTAATTCAGCAGCAGTCTGAACACCACCTGCAGTGACCTCTGACCCCTCACTTGCCTCCACGACATGTGTAGTTACTGCAGAACACATGCTGTTAATCCAGCATGCATTACAGTAGCACTAGTTTGTACAGGTCCAACATGGGGGTCCGAACAGGACCTGTCCGGTCTGAAGACACAATGACCGTCACCGTGCTAAAACTCTAGAGCTATAAAATCCCACCTCTTGGTATTATGAACTGCTGTGAAAGTTTTGGCATCTGATGAACCTTTAACTGTAGATGTTGTGGGCTGTATTACATTGTCTCGCTTGTACCTAAAGGAAGATGTCCTTATTATTTGTTGTTTTCAGACCTGTTATTTTTTTTATCCAGTTAAAGGTAAAGCTAAAAACCATTTTCCAGCTACAGTCAGTGTGTCTTCAGTAAATTCCCTTTGAAGTTTTGCATCTTAATTGCTCCTTTCTAATTACAAACCTTTTCTGCCCTACAACCTACTTTACAGTTGGTTGGATTAAGCAGTGAGGTATGGCGTCAGTGAGGGAAGAGTGAGTATTTGCTGCAGGCATATGTTCATTGAGCTTTCCAGTATGTCTTTCTTCTTAATTGTGAAACACTGGCTCACATCTTCCGGCACCAGCCTGGCAATGATCCAGTCATGCAAGTGGTTTCTGAATCAATATTTGTCCACAACTCAAGAAGCATTCCTCTGCTGAAACTGCCTTACCAGCAGTCAGTGCGTGGCTCTGTTTCTTTTTTGAAATTATTGAGCATCCAGTCATGATATTTCTCTGGGTTTGCTCCAGAGTTGTTGCGTGCTGTTTATACTCCACACCTTACAGTAACACAACTCCACACATATCCAACATGGGAGGTCCCAACATATCCAACGTGGGAGGTCACGTCACAACAGTGAGTTTCTACAGCTGTCTGTGGTGTCATGTCATGGTGGAGGCTCTGTCATGGTTTGGGACTACATTTCAGACTGTAGTGTTAGGGATCTTGATCTATTATGAAGTACTATCCAGAAAGCATCTGATTTCAGCATAACAATGATTCTAAACACACTGCCAATGCAGTAAAAGCATACCGAGATAGAAAAACACATAATGGAACTCTTCAGAGCGGACCGCAATGTTATTGATCAATTGTCAGAGAATGGAATAAGACACAGCCGACATCCTATGAAGAGCTTTGGAATGTCCTTCAAGAAGCTTGGACAACTATTCTTAAGACTACTTAAAGAAATAACAAGAAAGCTTGCCTAAGAGAGTTCAGGCTGTGTTGAAGGAGAAAAGCTTGATTTTCAAGCTTGTTAAAATTATACAAACTGTTTTTTCCATCCATCCATTCTCTTCTGCTTGTCATAGGGCGAGAGGCAGGGTACACCCTGTACAGGTCAGCAGCCTGTTGCAGGGCTAACACAGAGGGACAGACAACCATTCACACTCAAATTCACACCTATGGGGCAATTTCAGAATCACCAATTAACCTAAACCCAGTAACTGCATGTCTTTGGACTGTGGGAGGAAACTGGAGTACCTGGAGAAAACCCACACAAACATGGGGAGAACATGCAAACTCCCACTCAGAAAGGCCCGAGCCAAGGTGGATTCACACCTAGACCTTCTAGCTGTGAGGCAACAGTGCTAACTGCCGTGCTGCCCACACAGTTTTCTTATTTAATATGTTTCCATTTATGTTTGCATGTTTCCTTGAAAATTATGAAGAAAGGAAGGGTGGCTCAAGAATGGAGAATTAATGAAGAATCCAAATGTATGAATCAAAGATCTCTTATTATAGCCCTTTTCGGATATGGAATATACAGTTGTGGCCAAAGGTTTTCGCAGTGGCATCACTGCCAAAATTAAAGCTTTACAAAATGTTTTTGAAACTTGTGAAATTCTTGTGATTGTTCTTTGCTATAGCGTAGAAACATGTAAAAAAAAATATTCTAATTAAAAACTGAAGTGCATGAAAAACAAACTTTGTGCAACTGTATACCATTTTATATTCACTCATGCCACGGTGGATGCACAAGATATTTGGCGTCTCTGCAAAACTAGATGGGATGTTACATATAACGTGACCTTTCTGCTCCTGCTCCAGTCTTATGATCTTATCCTCTGTGGTTCTATCTTCAGCATGGGACCATTTCCCAGATATTATTTGAAAAATATTTCTCTGATATTGTTTGCCGCAAAATCCAAGTGTTCCTCGTTATAGTCAAACATGCACTAATGAGTGATGTTTGAGGATCTGCCTCAGTTTTCACGATAGGTGGATATCATGATGACATAGCCACGGTAACATTTTCACAGAGATGGGTACACCTACCTTCATAAAAACACCTTTACCCTAGGGCATGAACAGGCGAAGAGAGCGCTGCAGCTGCCCATAGTGTCGACTGCAGAAAGACAGTTGGTGTGTGTTCGGTGTGACTCTGGAATGACACAGCGTTACGAGCAGCACTTGCTGGACACACATGCACAGCATTCTCTGGATGCTGAAGCCTTTTTTGTTCCCACCATCTAAAGCTCCCGTCTAAAGGTTTTGATTCAGCGCATCATCATGTGCGCCGAGTCTGATGACCTATTTTTCCTCGTAGTTTTCTTAAACATACTCCACAATGTCTTAACATGTCATCTTTCTGTTTAAATTTTTACAAGTTGGACGGGTTCAGAATAGATAAGTAAACTCATTAGAAGTCTTTAATCGATATCTTTTAAACTTGCCAGTGGTGTGCATTCTTCAGGAAAGGCTACACATGTTTTATAGCCTCAAAAACCATCTTCATACTTCTTATATGAAAAGAATTGAATTGCTCAATCTGTTGTGTGAAGGCCCTACACGGTATTTCTGATCCATTTACTTGGTTTCATAAGTTGTACAGTAGCTTGGCCTTGTACGGCAGTCTGAGACACACTTTTCACACAAAGTATTTCATCAATGTGAAATAGCGTTTCAATAAAAATCCAATTTATTTTTAGTATAAGACAGATCTTAAGCGCTGCTTTGATGTATTTCTTCTGCCTGTGTAACCATCCATTCACTGAGTGTGTGTTGTGTAATTGTCCTTATCCAACTTGACCTCGTGGTAATGTTTCAATAATCACACAGGTTCAAATAAGTTGTTTGACATGAGAAGGATTTTTTTCAAAGTGCATGACTGGGTTTAGGGGGAGGCAGTCCAACTGTTAAAGCCCAGAAAAGGAAAAAGCTGCTCCCCAACAAAAAAGAAAAAGGACACTTGGGTGCTACGGACAGCTTCGAGGTTGATGAGGCATCTTTCAGGAAATGGATTGTGATTCCCTTTCTGACTGGGTGGTCAGTCTTGGTCTGGGCTGTAGCTATAGCATGCTGAGGCTGTGGTAGGTAATGGGAATTTAAGTTTTTTCTCAGAACACCTCCCAGTCTGAGTCAGGGTGCTCTTCTTATCACCTTATGAGTGCTTTGAAGTGGGCTTTACTCACTGTCTGGTCAGGGTGGACTCCACTGGGGCTTGAAAATTCCACATTAGTAGGCCATGATAAACAGGACTTGTAAATGAGTATTTCTCTTGTAATACTCATCTCTTGTGCTTTTCATACAGGTCACTGCAGAGAGGAAGGTCGTTCACCTTCCTCACTCCAAAACCACAATGGGACTTCAGTTTGGTGAGTCCAGGTCTCAGGTTTTGTGGTTTGCATGTTATATAGGACAAACTGCTAGACACACAAACACATTTTAGCTAGTCTATCACTAATTAGGATAACCTACAGCAGTGATGATTGAAGTGAACAAAAGTGTTCAGTTGAGAGATGTGCGTACTGCATTTATTTATTTTTTATTTGTGTTAATGTTAACTGTCAGCATGGCCTTTGGCTGACTCCTGCCCTATCATGCAAACCGGGAGTGTACTTGAGTTCCACTCCCCATCAGAACGATGTGTTTTGGTTTTAAATCTCACCTCAACAAAGTCTCGGAAACAGTAGCGCTGCTCATTGTCACAGCGAAGAAAAGGCAACTCCCTCTTGAACCCTCGCTGTAAACCAGATAAACTAACAAGGCTTGAGGATAAATGTTTTATTTTACTTGTTTACGCCTTGAAAAAAAAATGGCAAGTAATTATTTCTAAAGAAAAACGTTAGCAATTTTTTTTATAATGCTACTTCCAGGGACATATTAGAATATTCTTTATCTGTGCCACTGGCTCTGATTATGTGTGTTTCATTGAGTCAAAAATAATTGACTTACTGAAATAAACCCCAGTTTTACTACAAGACCGCTTTTCTAACCTAAAATGAATTGCATGCATTTGAGATGTCTCGTACAGAATGGTGCAAAATGGTTATTTTGAAGGCCCTTTCTAAATGAAAGGTAAGAGATCTAATTTCAGTGGTCATTGCGACATAAAAGTCACAGCCTGAACACCAGTCAAATCCAATAAAAATGCAATGTCAGTGCAATGGTGGCATGATCACTCCAGGAGTCAAAAACGGGTAGTGAAGCAGAAATGCAACAGGCACGACTGCACTGGGAAGTCCCCCCAATAGCCTGAAACTCTATAGCAGCATAACTAAGGTTAAGGTTAAGAGTCACCTGATCCAGTTTATCAAAAGCCAGTCCATCAAACTTCATATAGATAGAGCTGCCCAAGTAGGGCATTTCAAGATGGTCGCCAAGTTCAGAGGCTTGTCTCTGGGAAGATGTTGCCCTTCAACTGAATTAGGATTAGGGCCAAAAAACCTGTTTATATACACACTTTTCCAGCTTTAGTTATAGAAAAAAAATCAGTCAACTTACAGAGAATGATGTTTTGATACGGAGGCAGTGCATATTTCTAATAAAAATAATAGTCATAGTGACAGAACTAAAGATTGCATTTAACAGTGGTTGTTGGCACAGAGCTCCCTGACATTTCAAACTGTTGCACTCTATGACTTCATGAATGCAACACAAGTTTGAAAGTTAATGTCCTGAGGAGAGGAGTACCGATCCAATATCTAAGCCTTGTTTTAAGGTCTGCTTAAGATCTGGATGTGGCCTCTACAGTCAACCTTGAAAAGCAATCACCAGCCTTAATTCTCATGCCTTGGCTTTCAGGCTATCAGTGGATTGAAATCAATAAAATTAGCTCAGCATTCCAGGCCAGCATTCCACTTGGTATGTATCTCCATCAAATACCTCACTGAAGGGCTGTGATGACTGCTGTTATATGGCTTGCTCATGGCTGAACCCAGGACTATTCATGTAGCCAGAGACCAAATTGCTGGATAAGGAAAATCCAGCCTGCTCTGATTTCTTATACCCCCCCAACCAGAGGAACGTAATAGCCTACAAAGACAGGCCTGCTTGCGGTTTACTGTCGGCCTCAAATGAGACAAGCTGATTAGAAACAGAAAAAAGTGAGCAGCAGTGAACAGTGTGTTGGTATTCCCGGGTTTACAGCTGCCTGAAACATAATCCATCGCTCGTCTGAAGGTAGAGGAGGAGAAATTAAAGGGGAGCGTGCAGGCCAATGGCTCTTTCTCGTGCCAGCCTGCTGCCTTTGACTCACATATATAGCACACTTATCTCATCCATCAAAACCATGTGGAGCTTGTTAGCTCCCCCTTTCAGTTTACTTCCCCCTCTCCCACGGTTATTCTGTTATTTTTAAATCTACCAAATAGCAATTAATGAATCCTGGAAGCACCTTTGTCCAGTTGCCCAATTATCTCAACCCTGCCATGTTAAGTTTAAAGGTTTTGCCTAGGCTTTGAGTAAACTTTTGCTACGCTCCTTGAGCTTAGAAGCAGTTATGGAGGTTTTTTTAAATGACCCTGGCTGAGGCAGGACCAGGTAAATGTTGCAGTGATTTGGCCCCCAGGCAAACCTTGGAAGTGGGCAAGTTGAGCATTCCCTGGGTGCTTGGCGCATTCTCTCAGACTACGATTATGCACGAGGCATCGGGAGGGCTTGTTGTTATGGCAAGAATGTGAGTCAGGTTTCCAGGCCAATGCCAAGGTGGAGGAGATCAAACCAGACTGCTGTTTGGTGGAATGTGACGGTAATTAACTATGGTAAGAATCACTGCCTGCGTTTTTGTTCAAGCAACAAGTTCGGGCAGCCAGAGATGTCAGCCTCAAGAGTGGCCTGTCTGATAAGCAGCATTCCAGCTTTAATCTGATGATGTGATTTCACGAGCCTACCAGCTGCAGAGTGGCATCTGGCTTTTCATGCAAACACAGAAAATTATTGTGGGCTGCTCTTATCCATCCCGAGCGAGACTCCCTTCTTTCTTTTAACCACTAACTGAAAAGTCCCTCAGTATTCTGCTGAGAGCACAATTTATATCACTGATAACACGTGATGCATCCAAGGTGTTGCTCTCCACTGAATGCCCATACATTTCACAGAGATCCCAGTGCAGCAATGTCATCACCCTGCAGACTCATTATACTTTGATGTTGCTGTTCTGTTACTTGGATTCATGCCTCATAATAGCTGATAGCACATGTTGACTAAAATGGAAAAGAATGTCCGCTTTACTAGCTCTCTATAATGTTTTACAGGTGCTTGGCAGGAGATCATAAATGTATGTTTTAATGCTGCATTCAGTGACCATATCTGATCAATTTTCTCTTGTGTCAGTGGAGGTAAAAGTAGCGTTTAAAGTCGAACTAAAACTTGGATTCCATTACCTCTCTGGATGAGAAAATGTGAACTACAGTTATATGCGGCTATTTTTTATCTTAAGGTTTCAAAGGAAGATAAAGCCATATTCGTAGAAACGGTGACACTCATTTACCTGTAAATATTGTAGAGTCTTTACCTTAAAATATAAAGCGCCTTGTGGCGGCTGTTTGTTATGATTTGGCGTTATGTAAATAAAATTGAATTGAACTGAATTTAATCATACTGCACTGAGAGCACTGATACAATTCATTTTCATGCTTTTGTCTACAGGTTCACATAGGATTAGCTGTTGGCATTAGCAGGCTAGTTGTCTCAGTAGTTTGCCAGAGAGTCTTAGGTTTGAACCCTGACTGACCACTGCGCCTAATACTGACAATGGATTAATGCTTAGAATGGCCTATCTATGAGGATCAATAAAGGATGCCTTATCTAGAGCAGCTATTAACAGGATCTACTAAAATGGATTTCTGCTGCCATTTAATTCAGTAATTTAAAAAGTGTGCTTCTTGTCTACTCTACTCTTTTCAAGCAATGCTCTGCTGGAAATGTGAGACAGCCTTACTCAGTAATGATTCAAAGTCCGCCCTGTGAGCAGCTCTCAGTTTGGCAGGCATGTTGAAATGCCTCAGGCTTTTAAGTTCTTTTTAAAAACTTTGTACAGCATTATCTAAATTAACTGGAGTCACTGGACCAAAAAAATCCTCCCCTGCTCTCTGTGTCTGTGTTAACTGACAGGTTCTCTAAGATAAGATATCTTGATTCCAGAATGTCTATTAGTAACATAATGAGAGTTTAACAACAATGGCAGGGGGTTGGTTACTGTGGCCACCTTCAGTTGGTGCTTGTTTGTGGGCCTCTCTGCCTTCAGTTTTGTGAAAAGTATACTCTGTCGGGTTGAGATCAGTTGTCTGACTTGGCCATTGAGATGTGTTCCATTTCTTTCCCTTGAGAAATTCTCAGGTTCTTTGGGCTTTGGGCCATTATCCATTTGCCTCTGTGAAGTGCTGTCTGATCAGGTTTGCAGCACTTCACAGAGGCAAATGGATAATAGCAAACCGGCAGAGCCTGAGAATTTCTCAAGGGAAGGAAATAA
>JAMQGT020007809.1:0-32746 GCA_024447675.2 Pterophyllum scalare
TATGTGTAACTCTACTAGGTTTCATTTCTTGGTCCTGCTATCTACCTACTGAAGCTCAACCTGGTGGCCTTGAATCAGCCCCACTCAGGGGACATAAAGGGGCTCGACATGGCTGACCGGATGTGCTTCGAGCAGGCCAAGGCGATGGGTTTGGCTCCCAACTACCGTGCCTTCATTTCATCCCACAGACAAGACCTGGTCCACGTTGTCTATCCAGGTTTCCGGCAAACTCTGCCAGTTACCAACCTCAGAGTGAGTCTGCTCTCCGCTGCTTTTTACCTGTAGCATTAAACTTTCAGCACGCCTGAAGCGGATAGTTTATAAACGGATCAAACCCGCTATGTCTCATCTTAGGGAGACGTGCTGTTTAGGAACTGGCGGGCAATTTTCAGCGGCGAAGGGGGGGGGATCAATACCAGGATACCCATCTACTCCTTTGACGGCCGGGATGTCTTAGCGGACCCCTTCTGGTATGTAGACTGCGTTTCCAGAATTAGTTCTCTTTGAGTCTGTGAATCTGTCTGCAGCAGTGATATTTTCTGTCCTCCATCTATTTTTGGCCTCAGAAGAGCATCTGGCACGGCTCTAACAGCAGGGGGCTCAGAGTTGTGGACAAGCACTGCGAGGCATGGCGAGCGGACCATGTGTCCGTCATGGGCCAGTCATCAAGCCTGACCTCAGGTCTGCTCCTGGGTCAGGAGACGCGAAGCTGCTCCAATGAGTACATCATCCTTTGCATCGAGAACCCACAAAACCCCTTAAACCCACCCCGTCCCGGAGGACCACTCCTCAATGTTAAACCCTCTGGGAAAAGACTTGAGCGACTTTCTTAGAAAAGGATGTCACTTTCAGCACATCTCTGGTGCTACGTGTAGCATTTTTGTGGTTTTTAAAACTCCACATTCACACTTACAAAACGGACATTACTGTTTCTGACTCCCTTCCCTCTTCTCACATCACACGAGGAGTTTGTGGCAGCAACAAACTGCTGACAACAGCACAAGGTATCTCCCGGTGAGGTAAGCTAACCATTAAGTTGATGCTACGCCCTGGGGCTGAAACCAGTTTGTGGATTGCTTGGGGAAGCAATGCATAAAAAATGAGCCTTTGTGCTGTAAAGCAGTCTAAAAGATTTCCAACTTGGCACATACTACGCTGTAAAATGCAGCACAGAGGCTGAGGGCAGGCTGCCAGTCTTCCCAGCATCATTTGTACTTATCAATTCTAGCACCTCACATGCAATGTGGTAAGGATTTATTCCTGTTAAAATGATACACGCAGCACCTTAAGCTTCATTCAAGAAAGGTGGGCTCATTTGCAACAAGGCGCATCTGTGAACCAAAATATAAAGTAACACAGATGGCTTTTCCCCCTCAGTCATGCAGGTGTGTTGAAGATACGCACGTTTTTTCTTTTCTTTCTTTCTGTAAGTCTTTGTTCTTTAGGAGACTGGAAGTAAAGACTGATGATGGCTGCAGGAAACTGCACCTGCTCTGAACTGTGGCAGTCCAAAGACTTTTCTAATGGAAGCATGAAAAGGCAACTTTCATATTTTTTTTTTTTATGTTTACAGGTTGCCTTGAAAGGGTTTTAAACCATTTCAGGAAAAAAAAAAAAAGTTCTATTAAGGCCAGAACTCTCCACAACGTACATGTCATCGTTCGACACGGGGATGGCTCGACAACCAGTGTTGCCACCAAAGTAACTTTTTGATGCACTGTACTTCATTTTTTTTTATATTTCCTAGTTTGACATTTTCATCCTCTAAAAATTGTTTGTGCTGTAGCTTCTTTTCCTCTTCATCCTAACAGCTCTTTTTCTTAAGGCTATTTAATTTAAATTCAGTGATTTATTCATACGTCACAGCACATAAACATGAAATCAGATGATTAAATTTAAGAATGTAATTTATCATGTTGTGTTTGTCAAATGACTGTTTCTTCTCGCTTTTTGCCTTTTTTCTATTTTTCTTTTTTGTATGTTGTCGTTTTAAAAAAAAATACATAATGACATTTGGAGAATTCTGGTGAGTGTTAGTAAAACCAAAAATAATTTCCATCCAGTGTAAAAGTGCCATTAAAACAAACAATTCAGTTTGGAAAAAAACTAGAAAAAGTCTAAGGGCAAAGGTGAAAGCATGTGTTTTTGTATAAATATTGGTGCTTTTTGTTGAATAAAGACTTTTCTTTTCATAACCTGTGCTTGTTTCATTGTTAAAAAGAAACCCTTTGGTTGTTTAGTGCCCTTCAAAGTTTTGGCTTTACAGCACACACTTGTTGCAATCATCCAAACTCTTTTTTTTTTTTTTTAACCAATAGGGAAGTTGCAGAGTGCCCTCTGGTGGACAAACTGGGCAACGTCAATACTTATCACATGATTGGAAGGTTTTTCTCCCATCTCATCTTTACTTTCTTGCTTTTTTACATTTTCCCGAGCCAATATTGTTATCAGTCTTGCTGATATACAAATCAGGCTCTACTACTGGCCATCTAGAAATATAACACACATTTTAGCTATAAGAAATTTAAGTTTCCTTTCATTCTCCTGATCTCACTGCAAAGGGCTGCAAGTCCAATGGGGGGATGCAGTTATACCCACCCCTGCCTGCTGCCTCTCACTGAGGGCAGCTCCAGCAGTTATATCTAGATGGTATCTCTCAACCTCACGCACTAGTTCAGGCTCCTTCCCCTTCCATGTCCCAAGAGCTCATATCAATAACCGGGGTTCAGACTGCCAGGGCCTCTGCCCTTAACTGCCACCTGACACACACTGTGGCCGACCCCTACAGTACCTCCTGCAGGTGGTGAGCACTCCTCCACTGACCCCAAACCCCCTGTTTCTTAAATAGCGTTTGGCCTTTTGTATAAGTGATCTCCCTTTATTGAAAGGGTTTTGGCCCAAAGGCAAGGGCTAAATCTGGCGCAGTTGGGTACAGTGGTTTCGTGCTGAGTAGTGATCTTGTGACAAAGAGCAAAAGTGTGTACACTGGAGTTATCTTCGTGAATGGAAAAGTGTAGAATACACTACCATGAGCTGTTATAGTAACCACAGCCAACTGTGACTGGCTCCAATCTGAGCACCTTGGAAGCTGTGGTGGAGAGGAGGTGGCCGAACAAACTGCTGTCCACCATGATAATCCCTACCACCCCTTTCACTGCCTATTGAATGGGCCATGGAGCGCTTTCCAGAGCAGACCCATTCAGCTCTGCTGCCACAAGGACAGATGCATGAAGCCTTTTTGCAATAATGGTTTAAAATGCACCACATCTCTACTCTGATCTCAATAGCTTTATTTCAGCCCTGCACTGTGCACAACACTTTAGTTTGTCTCTTCAACTAACCTCTTTGCTATTGAGTAATTTTTGCCTTACTGAGCATGCCTCCGTAACAACACCTTTAATTTTGGTGCTTTTGTTTGATTTTTGCTGCTCTAACATAGCAATTTCCCAAACTGCGGTATAAATCAAGTATATAATATCTTATATTGATCATGACTGGTGAACCAAAGATGTGCAGCAGCTGCTGTGAGAGCAGTAGCACATAAACAGTGCACCATACAGAAACACAAAGCGGTGGAAAACAGATGACGCACGAGAAACCGGGAGAGAGGTGCTGCCACACCCATGACAGTGTGCACGACTTTCAAAAAAAAAGCATTCATGCAGTTGTTTTTGTTTTTCTTAACACAGCTAATTTGAAGTCGCGATTGGTGTTTTGATGTTTGCATAATGATTGAAGAAAGATAATCTGGGGTTTAGCAGAAACGGCTCTAATAATTGTGTTATGAAGTGCCTTTGCCGTCGTTGCACTGAATGCCATTCTAACATGGCCTTGGTTAAAGGTTAAAGTCTTTGCAAACACAGTCTAAATATGGCTCTTCAAACAACTGTTTCAAAGTTCTGGCATGGAGAGATCAGCTAAGCATAAATCCAAACCTCTCTCAGATACAAGGACATAACAGAGTAGAAGTAGGAGGGTAAAACAATTTGCTGTTACTTTTACTTTGACATCTTCTCTGAAGCTTTTTGTGTGTGTGTGTGTGTGTGTGTGTGGAATGAAGGGATTCCAGGTACTGTGACATTGTTACTTTTATTTTATTTATTTATTTATTTTTTGTTACTTTTATTTTCAATTGAACTAAGTTTAATCAGTTGCTTTAACTTTATTTATAGGTCCTGTCTGTGCTGCTCCTGACTGCAGCAGCAACCGACGGTCAGTCTTTCCGTATTGGCAAATGTCCCAAACCAGCTGTTCAAGAGGACTTCAATGTTACAAAGGTATAATACTGAATTAATACTGTCCCACTCCACTCTGCTGAACTTTGGTTCCTCAGCTGATATTGCATGCAGTGTGTCTGCCCCTATTTATTTCATGTTGTGGGTTATTTGGCTGAAGAATTGAGGAGGTGGTAGTTTAGTCTTACTGAAGGAAAACACTGCTGTCAGTGGACTCTGTGTGGTCATAAAGTAAATAAAAATCATTGTTCTCTTCTTTCTCCAGTATATGGGTACCTGGTATGAAATAGAGAAGCTTCCAGCTATGTTTGAAAAAGGAATATGCAACCAAGCTACATACATCCTTCAGCCAGATGGGACAGTCAAGGTTCACAATATGGAGCTCCTGTAAGGTTTCAGCTGCCTAGTTTGCAACATTTTTAATTGTCAAAAATTTACCTTTAATAATGTGAAATGATTACTCCCACACTGGAAAGAATTAAATATTGATTAGTGTCACTCCTTGCATCCTTCTCTTTCTGACCACGCAGGCCGAACAGGAACATAAACTCAATTGAGGGAGTTGTCAAAGTTAAAGACCCATCTCAGTCTGCTGTTCTAGGTGTCAGCTTCTTTAAAGGTACTTTTTAGAACAGGGCTTGAATGTTTTACTGTTAAAAACAATATGGAATACTTTCCACTATACTATTATATACAATCTATTTCTGTATCCAGGTGTTCCAGATAGTCCCTACTGGGTCCTCTCCACAGATTATCAGTCCTATGCTTTGGTGTACTCCTGTTCTGACTACTTTGGACTTTTGAGCATTGACTTTGCCTGGATCCTGGCTCGCACTCGTACACTGACGGAGGACGTCATCAGCCAGTTGCATGAGAAGCTGACTGCTGCCGGTGTAAATGTTAACCGCCTTACAGTCTCCAACCAGACTGCTTGTGATGATATGATCATGGCCTGAGGCATGACCTGTAAAGATGAAAACAGGGAACAAGGTGCTGATCACCTGTCTGAGCTATAATGGAAACGATGTGTTGTGCTGTGGTATAATAGAGAATACAGGTGGATATCTGTCTTAATTCTAACTAAAATTAAAACAAACAAAAAAGACACTGGGTTTTGTTGAGGGCTTGGGAGGACGGGGGGCACTTTAAATGGGGATAGTGGGGGTATTTCCTCAAGGAATTTTTAATCATCACTTCATTTTTGTGCATTCTGGTGAATTTTATGCCCTGATTTGCACCTTTTCTGCAGTAGATCATATTGCAAATGTCTTTCATGGGTTTTTTTTAATTAATTTGACTAAAAACACAAAACTATCCATCTATACCAGTAAATATTACAATAAATCCTGGAGCAACATAAAACAAAATAAAACCGAGTAAACTACAAGTTTATTAAGTTAGATTTTTACTAGTGGTAAAAATTATACCACCTGTGCATAGGCTTAAGACTGGGATATCACTCAAATTCATATGTGTGAAGGCATACGAGCGAATACTTTTGGCAACATTGTTTATGTTTGCAGTCTCTCAATTACAGGAAGTCAGCTTAGAAATCAAAACCGAAAACTGAACGCTGTCAAAAATAATGTGTATTAGTAGCATGTTTTGGTGTTATTTAGTACCGACGCAGTGGAGAAAGTAGCTGAAGACAGAAATGACGAAAATATCATTATTCGTTTACTTATTTAGTCAGTAGGTTATTAACGACATCTTGTTTAAGGTGGGTGAGACGCTTTTATTTTGAAGAACACACTCCGGAAGTGTTGCATACATCGCCGCAACAGCCGGTTTAATGGCGTTTCTTGGAAATGCGAAGTCCCGTCTCACGGCTAGAAACGTGTTCTTAGTAATGGCTTGTCATATGTTCTTGCTCTTGCTTTGCGTTTCTCTTTTATATCTGCCGTTTTATTCATCAGCCAAGAGTGACAGACAGAACGACAAACCCATAATTGGTAAGTTATCGCGTTTTTAACGCGTTATTTACATCAGCGGTCGTAAGCTAACATTAAGCTTTACACCTGGGAGGCAAAAGGCGACGGTCACCCAAACGCTGTGCTGCTGTTGCTGTCACTGTGTCGCTCTGGAAAGTGGCTGCATTGTAAGAAAAGTGTCGATTCATTCGGGCTGTGTTTTTCTTCTGACAGGTGTGTTGGCTCAGGAGGTTTATTCACCCAAACCTAACCAAACAGCTTACATTGCTGCCTCTTATGTGAAGTTCCTGGAGTCAGCTGGAGCGAGAGTGGTTCCTGTCATGTGAGTTGTTATCTGACGTGCCATGCTTTCAGAAGATGAGAGGTTGTGTAATAGCGTGTGTTTACCCAGAGTCGTTGCACTGAACTTTGAACTTCTTATTTCTGCAGGATAAACCGGACACTGGAGGAGTATAAGAAACTGTTCAACTCAATCAATGGGTCAGTGTGTTACAACACATGCACAATTAGACTGTAAGGTAGAGCCCCGTTTGGTGCATTTAGGACTTTTTACGAGCAGCATCAGGTGTGATTAAATCTGTAGTACGGTGAGGAGTGAGGACATGTAAGGCTTAAAAGTAATTTATAAAAGTTTTAGATTAATTCTACATCTTACAGGTCATCTGTATGTCAAAATTACATTACACCTGTGTTATGTTATTACATTTTAAAAGTCATGTAAGGCTCTAAAGTTCAGCTTTGTTTCGGGCTCAGTTTAATATCGTGGATGTTTATAAAGTCAGTATCCTTTTGAACTGTACGTGGAGATGGTTTGGACATGTGCAGAGGAGGGACAGTGGATTTATGGGACAAAGGGTGTTGAAGGAGGAGGAAAAGGGGAAGACCATAGAGAAGAGTCATGGATGTAGTGAAGGAGGACAAGCAGAGGGTTTGTGTGACAGAAGCGGGTGCGAGGGATAGAATGAGATGGAGGCAGATGGTCCGCTGTGGCGACCCCTAAAGGATGCAGCCGGAAGAAGAAGAGTTTACTGGGGGGAAGATGTAACTGCAGAAACTGCTGCAGTACTTTGATTATGAGTTATAGTACAATAAATATTATACATAAAAAAAACTACAGGTTAAATATAATAATTGGTTTATTAATGTGGCATAATATTGGTTTGTCAGTCCCTACATTTGCAAACAGATTTTTAGCACTTATCAAACCACATGGATACATGGACTTTCAATTCAGCATTATTAGTATCATTATTTTTTTTATTGGCCAGCACTACCTGGATATTTTCAAATGGAAGATAGACCTCATTAAAAACCACAGCAGATCAAATTTTAAGGTGTGTCTAACCTTTGTGCATGTTTTCTGTTTTCTTCTTCTTCTATTTTGACTCCATTTTCTGTGTTTACAGGATCCTTTACCCAGGCGGTGGTGTCAGCATTGTCTCATCTGGCTATGAAAAGGCTGCAAAAATCTTTTATGAGCTTGCTATTGAGGTGAAACCTTAAAATACTTTTAACTGTGTTTAAAGACGTGTATCGATGTTGGATTATTCTGGATAATAACAAGGGCGTCTCTGACAGCAGCATGTTGGTGTTGTTCCTGTAACATATTAACGCTGATCTGGGAAGATTAACGTCACCGACAAGCAGGGCCGGGCGGTATACTGGTCCGTTCACTGCTAGAATCGTGAAGATATGAAAGACTCGCTTTGGATTTTTACGTGGCGTAGATGTTTTACATTAAAGGCCATTAGCAGCACTGATAAATGTTTGGAGAGGGGACCTGTATTTACTGCGTGTCCTCCTCAGAAAAACTAATCTTCAGCAGGCTCAACATCATAGCACATAATAATTTGTGAAACAAAATATTTCTGACACTATTACAGTGTGGTAGCCACTGGGAGGTGCTCGGCCTACTTTCCTTCATCTTCCATCTGTCTTCACTGTTCTTGAAAGAGCTGTGGATCAGCAGAGAGAGCAGAGACGCAGCTGCTGCTGAGAGAGGCAGACTCGCTTTACTTCATTTCTGGTAGCGCTGCTTCTGTGCTGGACTTTGACTGTGAGTGTGGCTCAGACAATTACTCCACACAGGAAACCAGGTGAGACACAGGTAATGTTTAAGGCTGATTTAGACTGTGGCGGGGAATGTTTGTAGGACCTGTGACATGACCTAATGTATGTAAGTGGCCTGCCAGCATTCGTACTTTTGCATTTATGTTAATTACCTTGTGGTCATGTATATACTCCTAATAAAGAATGAGCCACTGCATACCTAAATAAAGGCTTACTTATGCAGAGATGATAATAACAATATCATGGTATAGATTGAAACTACCAGAATCCACAGTCATACCGCCCAGCCCTACTGACCAATTTCATGTTGTGATGGCATATTAAATCATGGAGGTATGAGGCATCAAAGTCCACATAAAAGATGAGATTGTGGTGGATGAACAGAGCAAACATCAAGATTAAACCAAAAGTAAAGGTGGAATTATTAATTTTTGGTCAGTCCCAGTGACAGCCCTGGACCAACACCGATTATGCTGTTTTTAGGGGCAGCCAGCACTGTCATAACAGCTCATGCCATAAAAGCTGTGAATGTTTTTCAGGCGAACAATCATGGCGACTATTTTCCTGTGTGGGGCACCTGTCTTGGGTTTGAACAGCTGACATATTTAACGAGCGGAAAGACAGTACTGTCATATACCAATACGAGCGGCGTGGCGTTGCCTCTGAGCTTCACTAATGGTATGCGTTTGTGTTACTAGACTTGGTACTGATTGTTTACCAGTGTGAAAATCTAGTGAGCTGAGCTAACTTGCTTTTCTTTTAATAATCTTTGCTTTTCCAATAAAAGGCAGCTGAAGTAGTAGAGAGATTAAAACGCTGCCTTTATTTTCTGCTGGAAAATGAATTCGTTTTCATGTCGAGGCTGTGCCAGCACACAGTTATTAGAGGACCTTATCTTTAGATTAACTAACCTCATATATTTAATGAAAGTGTTTGTTTGTAAAATTGCTAATTAATTAATAATGCTCTGTATTTCCAGAAGCCAAAGACAGCAGGATGTTTAAAGGCTTCCCTGCTCAACTCATAAAAGCTCTTGCTTCTGAACCACTGACGGAGAACTCCCACAAGTGGAGTTTGGGAGTATTGGTAAATCATTCATTACTATTATGATGAGAAAATACTGTTGGCAGCTTGCGATTAAAAGGAGCAGCTGCTTGAGTGCACTTTAACTAACCTGTAAAGTCTTTTTATTTATTTTTTCCTCAGACTTACAATACAAATGAGGAACTGAGGAAGTTTTACAAAGTCCTGTCTACAAACACGGATGGAAATGTAGAGTTTGTGTCAACAGTGGAAGGTACTTGGTGTGCAACTGAGCATTATGTTACTTATTATTAAGTTTACAGCAAAATCGAGAACTGTTTTTATGGATTCTTCCTCTTCCCGTACCTCTTGGCAGCTCATGAGTATCCTATTTACGGGACACAGTGGCATCCAGAGAAAAATGCTTTTGAATGGAGACAGCCTTATATTCCTCATTCTCCATCGGCGATCAAGACCACCTTCTACATGGCTGAATTCTTTGTCAGTGAGGGTATGAACGTATCATTATTTTTGGTTTCTTCTCGTCTAGTAAGTAGCTGAATATACCAAGTAACTGGTGATGTGTAAGTTTGGTATTGTTTTCTGTCTACAGCCAGGAAGAACTTTCACAAATTTGAATCTGCGGAGGAAGAGAGCAGAGCACTGATATACAACTATAACCCTGTTTACAGTGGGACTAAGTCTTCCTTCGAGCAAATATATTTTTTCTGACATCTGTTAGCAGAGTGCTTCTCCTGTTTAGCAGCTGATTGGCTCCTTCAGTCATGACTTGAGATTGTTTACAGATAATTTAACTTGTTTGGTTTTGTATTTGTGGTTCTGTGCATCTGTTTAAGCTGCAGCCAAAGTTGTAGTGAAGTGGAAAGATTTATGCAGGCAACATAAATATTGATACAGTGCAGGACTGAATGAATGTATGAAATGGATGTTGTGGTTTGTGGGTGCTATAGCTGGGTTTACAGTTGTGTAGTTAAATTGGATTGCACATTGCTGTGGTTTAAGGCCCATTTGTCTCAGCCTGACTTTGCAGTTAGCTTGTGAGTTGAGAATATAGAACTTTGGAGAGAAATGTTGATACCAAAGGAAAAGTTCAAAAGGGAGCAAATATTGGGATACAAATGATGCTCCCTGTCTGCCAAATTTGATACAGATTATTTGGTAATGCTATAGTCTGGGATTGAAAACTAACTTATGTGAAAGATTACCATAGCCTCTATATTGGAAGTGAAGTGCCTTAAGGCTGCATTCTATCTAATGAGCAGCAGGTGGCCAAAAGAAATCAGATTGTATAAATGTTTTTTGTAAATTATGATCCTGTTTAAATCAAACAATAAAGCAGGGGTGGCTGCCTTGTGTTGGATAAACCCATAACATATTAGCCTGCTCTTTCCTCTGATTCTCAGCAACATCCAAAGCCTGGTTTCCAAAAACCAAGATGGCAAACTAACAAGCTCAAGCCTTCAGAATCATAGTCCACAAACCTATGAGCGCCGCCCAGCGTTTATCCACCTGGTAAGTCTGTCGTCACTGGCCATTTCTGGGTCCAAATGCGCCTTCAGTTCCCAAAAGCAAACAAGCGCTGAGGCACCACTAACAGTTGAAAATGGTTGAAATTATTTGGATGCCATTAAAGTATTTCACCTGATGACAGCCAGCAACTCCAGCAACCACTCACCAACCGCTTGGGGAGTGCATATTTTCCCAGCGACTGGAGGTTGCCAGTGGGTCGCTAATTGGTTTTTAGGCCTGTGTGACTTTGGACGTGAAGATCTGCATTTGCGAGTCCACTGCAAGTGGGTATATTTCATCATCGGACAGTGAGCGCAAGGGTCCATGCAGATGTGCATGCCCATTTTATTGTGACCACAGGGCCTTGTCTGCAGAGAACCTGGAACCAAGGTTGTTGCGTCATTACTTGGAGTCTGTTCTGCTTCCCTCAAGTGGCCGTAAAACCTAATGCAGCTTTAAAAAATCCACAAAAAAAGCATGCTACAAGAGGCAACCATTCAAAAAAGAGAAAAGGAAAACAATAAAGGCTGATAAAATATCAGTTTTTATTCTAACATTTACCTTCATGCCACAGTCTGCCATTAATGTCCGTCTATGCTTTGGATAACAAAGTTGAGCATCTGGGGAAAAAAGTCAACAACAGTCAAGAAAGTTTGTTGTTGCCACGGGCATTTATAAAGTCCACTCTCAACTCAATTCAAGGACAGCAACCGGAGAACAGAAATGAATAGTCGAATGTAACTTCCAAAATGCTTTATGCACAAATAACACTCAGATAATATTATTTTTTCTTTTTCTTTTCTTTTCTTTAGAATAAAATGATATTTGAATAACATTTACACATCAAGCTGACGAGACTGGGATCTCAATCACAATACTACTGGAAATGTAATTTATGCAATCCAGTAAGGAACATTCAAGATGTCAAAAATTACCATGTCGAACTGAGCTATCAGGGATAGTGCTGCAAATTACCTCATAACATGCATCGAAGCATAACACAAGTGGCCATTCAAGAAACTAACAAAAACAAATAAAAGATGTTAAATTAAAGTCGTGCCTCGAGATGATTCTTTCCCCCATTATACAAAGTTCAGGAGACCGGGTTCTTAGGCTTCTTGTGACATTTTCGTTCAGTGTATTTGCTAATTTACACTCTGAGAACTTTTTACTTTCGCTGTTGCACTTTTCTTCACCTACCATTCTCATACTTATAAGCAATTGTGCATGCAGATTCTGTACATTTTAGCTTTGGCGTACTGTCAGTGGGTATATTTTGTGAGATGATTTGTCTGTTTTAAAAAAAAAAAAATCTAATTTGCTGCAAATTGCTCTATTTTGAGTTATTAGTAGAAAATATTATTTGATTAGTCCCAAGACACTGAGGGGATTGCTTACTATGAGTTTTATGAAAAGATTGATACTACTCATATATCTGGTAAACATGAACTTAGAGCCAGTTTGTTAGTATAGCATAAAGATTTGAAGCAGAAGAATAGAAACAGCTAGCCTCTTTCTATCAAAAGGTTTCAAAATTAATTTATTACCAGCATTTCTGGTGACTCCAAGAAGTCCTTGCTCCTGGCCAAGATATGGCCCAAGTTGCCATAACCTCCCACAGAGCACATCATAGACAACCTACATAAAAGAGGCTATCCAGGATAGATGTTACCCACAGCCCCCAGTCTTTGTGCTAGGCTTAGCTAAACAGCTTCTTGTAGCTTCATATTTAACAGTGAGAAGTGGTTCCAATCTTCCCAAAAACTATTCCCCAAAAAATCCACTCTATAAATGCAATCCTGACGGCTGGATGTTTTCTGACAAAGTAAGGCACGGTGACTAAAACAAGTTAATGCTTTTTGTTTTTTCCAACATTTGAATAAAACTGTCAGATTAATGAATAAGAAAAGCAATTTTTTTTCCTTCCTTTTCAAAATGGGGAATTCTGTCAGCATCACTGAAATACATAAAATGAAATTACAAGATAAAACCGACATCAGGGTGAATGTGAGTAACAAAAGAAAAACATGTTATAGCCGAATGAATGCTCGTGTGCTATTTTACATACTGTAAGAACAACAGACACAATCACAGTCCAACATGAAAAGTTCTTCACAACTTTAAAAATAGTAACATTTCCTGTATCCGCACTATTCCAGACACCCATTATGAACAATGCCAGGTAGCGTTTTTCACCAGGGGTCTGATTTTCATTAATATACAAGCCCACAAGTTATGTGCTATAAAGTGTTCCTTCTCCTCACAGCTTTAAGTCTGTGTGAGAGCTGATGCTTTCTCGCCACTGCTTTTGAGGGGCTGGTCCTTCCCCTGTGGTGGAGGAGACTGCTTCCTGTCAGTATTTTCCCAAACTTCATGTCAGGACATCGGTCTTTACTGGCTCTCAGGAGCCTTTTGGATTCCAACTCAGGGCAGATGGGCAGGGAGGGAGGACGGGTGGAGGAGCAAATCCGACGTCTGCCGGAAAAGGCAGTCTCAGGTGCAGCGCGTGGACACAGCGAGGAAAACGATGAACCAAGGACAAATGAGAGTTGCATACTGTGGACACCAGGGACGGAATGGAGGTAGGTAGATGACCAGATGGGTGGGGAGGATTTGGGGCGCAGGAGGGGCCCTATGAGGCCAGTCTAACCCTCATCTTCAACCTCTTCTTCCAGAGCCTCCTCAAACAATCTTTCTGGTAGCCTGAAGCACTCCTCAAAGAAGTTCACCAGGGACTGACTGAGGTGCTGCCTCGTTGCTTCACTGTGGATGAAGTGACCCTCGTCTGGGTAGATCTTAAACACAAAGAAGGAAGTGAGAAAAATCAGTGGAATTTGTTTGTTTTTTTTAAACAGAGTTAATCAAAATGAATCACAAAATTAATGATTGAACTTCTTCACCAGGATCCCCCAGATTCATTCTAGTCTCACAAGATCTTAACATTATGATTAGGCTTCCCCACTCTCATGCATTTATTTAAGGCGCATGCTAAAAAAAAAAAAAAAAAAAAAATTCACCCTTTCCAGACTCTGTTGACAGAAACAGCAGTTTTTTAGTTAAAAAAACCCCAAAAACTCCAAAACATGATCCGTTTTACTCAATAACTCAAACTACCCAACTATTCCTGTGTTTTGTGAGGTGAAATTGCTCTCTCAGTGGAGTCTGCTGAAGAATTACTGCTTCATCCTCTCGCCAGACAGAGCTGCTTGGTGGGAGTACAGTGGGGAAAATCTAGTTTACACTCACAAAAATCCCACAACAAAACTGATTTATTTTAGGTATCTATAATCAGTTTTCATGCTAACAGCATTATTTTACTTTGCTTCTCTGCTGGTTGGCTGCCGTCTATTATTGACACAGACTGTGGACCAGAACCTCACACAACTCATAGAAAATGCACAGATTCAAAGCTCTGTTTTGAGTCTGTGCCATGAAGAATTGAGGCAGCTCTGCAGGCCAAAAGAGAGCGCAGCATGGTACTACCACAGTGTACCTAATAAAGTGTCCAGTGAGTGTATATTACCAGAGCTGAATGTCTTTTTTTTAATACTCCAAAACCAAAATAGAGTCACTGATTAGAAATATAGACAGTAACTTGAGGGGTAGTGTTTATTTGAACCTATAATATACTAGCAGAGACTCAATATTAATACTTGAGTGCACACTAATGTATCTATTGGTCAGTAATGAGCTTTGATGAACATTCAGCAGCAGAGCATTGTGTTCTAAATGGATTAGTCCTGGTGTTAATGCAGGATGCCCAAGGAGGTCTTATAATCTCATTATGTGTGAGGCAGGCATTGTGAAGGGCTAATCCTCTGCCTGCTGTGAGACCACCACTGGGATCGCAAAGCTCCCAGAGGTTGGACTGAACGGGGAAAAGAGAGACTGTATACCTGTAGGGTGTAGTTGGCCTTTTCACTGATGAGCTGGGCGATGAATTTCGCTGTATGTTGAAAGTGGACTTTTTCTGGAGAAAGCAAATGAGACCGATTAAGTGTGTTTTTCTTTCACATATTTAGTTACAAGGATACTTATAATTCCTGACCTACCGTCAGCGGTAGGATGGATAATCAGAAACTTCTTATCCATGAATTGAGATGCTCTGTGTGCTAAATTTGCCATCTGAAAAACACATTTTGAGCAGATTATTATTTTAATAATGATTAAAACTGCAAATGAAATGTACTGTAAAATTCAATTCCAATTAAATCTTACCGTGTACGCCCTTGTGTCAGGTTTGGGCAGTCCGAGGTATCTCTCAGAAAATGCAGAAGCTAGAGGGGAAAATAGGCTTAAGTTAATTTTTATTTGCTTTGATGTTGAAATCAAAAACTTCCTATTAATCACTCTTTGTTTGAGCCCCCTCCTCCCCCATTTTTAAATACATTCAGCCATCTACACATTCCTTAGTTTTGATGCTGTTACAACTGTCTTCATTTGCGATTCCACGCTTCCAGTGTCATGGCACGTCTCTCACCGCCGCTGGCAGAGCGAGAGAAATCAAATAGATGGGAAATCAGTCACACCGCAACGCCCAGCTCCTCCTTAATTTGCACTTTCCCAACTCGGTGCGCCTGCAGCTACAACAGCACCGTGTCTCGTTCTGTGCGTCTCTCATACTGTCACTCCCCCGATGCACAGCACTTCTGCATTTCACACATTTTACTCCTCGGGTAGCCGAGGTGAGGCTGATGTAGTTAACTTTGTCTGGCGCCGATGTGAGCGGGTTCTAGGTGTGTCTGCGCCATCATACTCACGAGTGCGTAAGTGTGTGGCGAAGTCCCTGAAAACACATCCCAGCTGTGGGGTTAAAGGTGCTAGATTTGCAATCTGTCTTTCCTTTTCCTCTGAATACATTCTGGCAGTGCTGCCCGAGCTTGAGCGATTACACAGGGGTACTGCATTTGTTGAGTACACATAGCGGAGACTGTGGAGATTTTTCAAATGCAAAAAGCTGCAAAACAAACACAGCTTACCATACAATTCAAAATCGGTGATGGGTGAGAGGACAGCGCCACATTTTACAGGAGATTCCTCACCGCTGACCAACAGGCTGGTCACATAGCCTCCGTACACCTGGTGTACAACAAATGCACATTAATACAGAGATACCTCAGTGCTGGATGGACTATTTTGCTCTATGTTTGGCCCCAGGCTTACACTGTAAGACTGCACATACTGACACCATTCTCACCTTTCCAAATGCTCCAACTCTGTTTTTGTCAACATAGGGCTCCTTTAGCATAAAACTGTCAAAGATAAACATTGGTTCAGTTTGACTTTTCTAAAAACTGTCTCCCAACAGCAGCTGTAGCGCTAACCTACAAAATGTTTTAGCAGCTGTTTGCAATAAGTTTTTCATTACACTATATTAAATTCACAGTGTTTGTTTAACAGTTATGCCTTCAGTGCACATTTCCAATTCTGCCAGACCAGCTGCTTTCAGGACGTGTGCAAAATATATTCTTGCAATAGATGAATTTACAGATTAGGATGGAAATTTATTTGGCTGTGTGAATAACTGTTACACTGTTTGATGCCTGTGTGTGTGGAGGGGGGGTCTTGTTTTCACATACTTGAGAGCATCCTTCTGATCCTGCTCCTCAAACACACCCAGTTTCTTCTGGATCCGGTGCAGCAGGTTGGTGCCCTGGAAGCCGCTGCCTCGCCCGTCACAACGCAGCACGATGGCACCGAAGCTGCTCACCAGCACCGTGGCCCAAATTCCTAAGTGAAACTGCTCCGACACCATCTGGCCACCAGGTCGTCCCATCGCTGCACGACAGACGAGCAGAGCAGTGAAGTGAAATCCAAGACTGCTTGAGGCAATGCAGTTCTCATTTTCAGTCCCAAGTTTGTTGTCCATGTGGAAATGAAGTGCATAAACCTATGTCCTAATTTTTTGTAATCAATTTCTAAATGAAACTTTTGAGCTGTAGTGTGCAGAAAAGGCAACAGAAGAACATAAGTTCAGAAAGAGATGGAGCAGATTAAACTGATTCAAATTCAATGCACGACTGCTAAATGCTTTGGAGTTTCAACTGCAAGTATGACTGAAGAAGGATCAGTCTGATTAAACTGTTAGTAATTCACTTTTATAGATATAAATATTGTAGTATTTTTTTGTCCTATAACACTGAGAAGCTTAGATTTGACCTGCAGAATTAAATATATTCGTAGGCCTGAGGAGAGAAATGCTAATGAAAGAATGAGGTGGGGAGGAGGTTCAGTTTCCCTCATCCTAATGCAATTATTATCCAGCAGGTGTAGAGGACAAAGAAGTGCATCTCTGAGTTGGATAAATATGGCTGATCATTACTCTGCTTGGCATGTTTGCATTGGTACGGATGGAAATGTCCTTGTGTAAGCTTGGAGTGTGGACATAAGATTGCATTGCTAATTCACACACACACACACACACACACACACACACTCTTGTTGATACATACACAAGCAGGAGCAGCGGGTAGTGTGATGTTTCCACAAAGCCGGCTGGTTTCAGGATCTGCATTGACAAGGCTGCAATGTCAAGTCAAACAACTGTTACACTAAAGCAACTTAGCCCTCTTTTCACACACACAAAACATAACAGCAGGCTGTACCTAAAAGATGGACATATGCCCTGGTTCTGTGTCCTAACTGTAGGGGCAATTTTTTTTGATTGCTAAATGAAGTCAAATTGTATGGAAGGCCATGGAGAAAATATGAGGTAGTAGAGTTTATGGGCCCAGTTGCTGGTTATAAGATGCTGAAAACACAGCACTTTAGGCTAAAAGCCAGTTGGATCATGACTGAAGCACAGAGGCGTTTAAGAACCACAGACAGTAAAAATGATGGACGTAGCTACTGTGATGTCACCTGTTGTTTTCCGAAGACCTGTTTTGAAGCCTTGAGATGAGCATCTCTGCGATCGACATCTTGGTTGCAGAAAAATGGATGTGCTGAGTAGGGGCAGGTGTGACTGTCAAACTACTCACTCATTGCCTAAGGGCTTGTGATCAAGAACTTGTTAGCCAATGGGCAAGTGGACAATACCACAGACAATGCTCCTTTTTAAATGTGGTACAACCATCCATCCATCTTCTTATGACTGAAAAATTAGTGACTATGTCCACAACATTGGAAGGAAACTGTTTTGAGAGGTCAAGTCAGAAAGCCATTTTCCCAAAGAATTCTATAGGACCAGAAGCTACAGCTATCACCCTTAACATAGAGTGCAGGTTTAAGGGCTATAAGATGAACTATAAACTGTACCCTCCATGGAGAAGAACAACTAAAAAGAATAAAACTAAGCGGTATAGTTTGTACACTCTGAAACAAAAAGCTTGGCATGCAGTCAGATCTGCCCTGCTGATTTCAAATTATGTCCATCTTTTATATACAGTCCCAAATATAACATTTCAAACCTGATATGTTTGTAAGATTGTCAAACATCCTTTAGCTCCATTCATTCTAAAATAGAAATACGCATAGGTATTTTGAAGTCTTTCACTTTGGTTGCTAACACAGAAGTGGTAGATATAATACTACATTCCGCAAGATTTTGTATGCAGATAACTATTATACCTGCATCATGCACATTTGTCTTTTAAGTGTCCAGTAAAGCTGCTATTCAGTAAGAGTCTAGTGCTCTGATACTTACTGTAGTCTTCCATGTTGATCTCCTTGTACTCTACTGTGGGCATCTGCATGGAGTCCAAGGTCTGCATCACGTTCTCATTGCTCTCCAGTTTATAGACCTCTGCAATACCTGGAGAGAGTACATGAGATTACAGTTTATAGTATTTTGTTAGGCAGCTCGTGTTTCAAATAATTGATTTGTTATAGCAGCAGAATACAGAGGGGGAAGAAATCTCAGTTCAGTTTTCTAGTATGCTAGTTTATGGCTGTTCCTACAGCAGTACAACACAACACTACCTGCAAAACATTACTGCCATGCTAAGCCATTAGCTTTCAGCTTGAATTAAATGCTGTGATGGAGGTGTGCACGTTTTATGACTGGCTGGTGAAAATTTGAATGCACTTACAAAAATGCTGCTGTGGAGGTGAATACATTGAATAATATATGGTAATGACATTTACAGAGTTGTTTTTAACATATTCAGGACGGGGAGATCTTATTACTTAAAGATGGCAAAGGCTGGTACACACATACACACTGTAGTAATCAAATTACAGTATGCTGATAGTGCTGTTGGGCAGGTTATAATGTAATGAGGACATCCATTGTGAGGAGTAATGTTATTACCACTATCATGCTAGACTTGGCCTGTAGATAAACAGTGACTCAGTGTGCAGGTGATCATTTGCACTACATTACAAACACCTCTGCCCCTTTTTGACAAGGTCACTTTAAATGTAGCAATTATGGTAATGTATACAAGGTCACTTGCGATTTTTTAAAATTTCATTCAGGCTTGTAAATTTGTGCTAAAAGGCAGATTTTTTCCAGCAGGGATGAAAAATGAGGCAGAAGAGCCAAAAGTGCAGTTCTTTAAAAAGCCACTAGAGGCCAGCTCTAAAGCTGAGTCAATCATCAGACTAATGTTAAAAAGCCTAAATTTACAGCCTGTCTACAGCCAATTTCCCTTCATAACACAAGTAAATGCGATTCTTTTTTTATCTTTTTCATTTTTATTTTATAGCTCACACATTTAAACTTTATGAAGAACAATCTGCAATACCTCACCGCCGCTAATCTAAGTCACCGAACTGAACCTCTTGACCATGTTTGTGGTGTTGGTGCCTTTTGCCCTATTTTTAATGCAATCGTGTGACAATTATAATATAGCTTTCTGAGTGTTTAATGTTCTTTGTTCACAGTACAATTATGGTCACTTCTGGCTCCAAAATAACAACACAATGACAGCCAAAATGCTGGGGTAAAAAAAGGGGTAAAAAATGAGGTTTCACTAACAAATGGGAGATGTTTCAGTGGCTACATCCATGTTTTACATACAGTCTTTGATTTGTGGTTTAAATGTCTGAAAGCACAGAACATATGGATGGAAGTAGCCGCTGTGATGTCACCCATTGTTTTTGGACTTTGCATTTTGAAGCCTCAGTGTTAGCATTTTGGCTGCTGCTATGTTGTTGTTGTTTTTTTTGGAGCAGAAGTGACTGGACTTGGATAAGGTGACTACTATCAAAATACTATAGCAGACCATAAACTGTAAAGAGATCCAGTTTAATGACTTGGCGTAGTGGAAGACGCTTGGCAGATGCCGACAGTCACAGCTGTTATAAAGGTGGAAACAATCAATAGAGGACAAAATCATTTTAGCACCAGGGTGTAAGCATACTTTTTAATGCTCTACATTTGGGCATTTTAACATGAGACGCTCAGAGCAATGAATCTCTTCTGGACCAGCGTCAAGTTGCCACTAGAGGGACTGCAAATTTTGGCATGCACAACTCAGGCTGCACATTTTCTGCTGCGTGGTTGAAATACTCACTTTCTCTGTCTTGTGTCTCACTTTCTGTGTCTCTCTGTGTCTTGTAAACAGCCACGAAAGGGATGTCCGGCCCTAAAGAGAAGATCAGACGGTTTAAAAACTGTATCTTTACATTTGGCTGAGACATGTGAACTCTCTCATTTAGCAGGAACTGTTTTTTTTTATTTTTTTAAAAAGGAAACATTCAGCTTCATGTGAATATGTAGGCTGATGTATTTACTGTTTGTTTATGGCAAGGGAAAAGTGTGTGTTTCTCATCAAATGCACATAGTCTCCTTCACTCAATGCACAAAAAGGAAAACACAAACAAACTGAAATATACCAGACCCTTTGTCTGACAAAGAAGCACATCTTTGCTTATTCAATTTATATAATTCAATAGCTTTAATAGCTTTTCTATATCTAGGCCACAAACAGAGGCAAAACCCTAAAACCTCAGCCTGCAGGGAGGAGGGGCTACTAATGAAGTGATTGATGCACTTAGCAAATTGGGAATAAAATACAGGAACAATGGTGTATTTGTCGGGGAGCAACCCAGCCGCTCTCTCCCTGGCTCCTTTTTCCTCACTTGTACTCACTCGCCTCGTGGTTCTCATATTATTACCCCATCACATGAGATCACAGGCAGGCTGTGAAGGAGAGAACTGCATTACAAATGCATGAGGTACAAGATTATTGACTGTCAGAGACTTTTTAAGTGTTGAGCACAAAGGGTTTGATTGTATTATGGTCAGTCCAAGTCTGATCTTAGATCAGTGATGATCACTTAGTAAGAATTGACACCGGAGTGTTACATCAGCGATTAAATATTGAGGCTACAGGCATAAAGTCAGACTCAGACACAGTTTCTGCTGCGGCATGACAACAGGGCTGTGACATTTTGATATTTCTCAGATCTTCAGAAGACATTTTTTTTTCTTCTTTTGATATTTTAATAACCAGCACTACATAAATGGATCAAAGGCAGGAGAAGTGCAACGAAGTGGGATCTCCTTTTTGTTGATGAAAACAGCCTTTCATGACATTGTGATGACTAAAGACACCCGAGCACCGCCTCTGTGTTTGGCACAGTGCTGTCACTTTCTGGTGAACCGCCCACCAGTGATACTTGACAGAAATATGAAATAGTTTTTGCAATTACATCGGTACAAGTACTACAGTGTAATTACTAGATACTGTACTTGACATCCTGTTGCATTTATACTTCACCTCATTTCAAACACACTGCTACACTTATTTACCAGCTTTAACTGGTATATGATCACTGTCTAAAATATGATCTAAAAATGAATGAACTTCCACTTAGCTAATTTAAACAATGATGCGCTGCGTGCAGGTTACATCAATGTGAATGAGCCAATAATTAAATAAAATATAACACTGACTGATATAATTTCAAGTTTTTCTACTGTGGACCAGACAGATGTTAAGGTTTAATAAAACTACAGCAAGAATAAAATGAGCGTCCCAGTACTACAGATTAGTGAGAGGGATCACCTGAAACCAACATCCTCACACACAGCTACACTATAATGACACGACTGTTTATTTAATTAAATCATTACAGTAACTCTAAGGACACATGCATGACCTGCAGTGTTGCAGCTGCACCGTCTTAAGTGCAGCTAAATTGTTATCATGTAAACCTAAAAAAACAAAAACAAATTTCAGAACTTATTATGCATTTTATCTGATTTTGTCCCCTCTGGTTTATATTTGTCATATGTAATAAAACTGGATATTATATGGTTACTTTTTAACTGCCTGCACTGTCTATTAAATAGTACCTAATATGAAGTGTTTGTATATTGTACTTTGCATGCTTCTCTCTCAACTTGCTAAAGCTTTTTATTTTGTTTTGAGGCCTTTAAGTATTCATTTATACTTTTAAAGGCTAATTTATCATCGGGCCAGGGGGTCAACAAAAATTACCCAGTGGTATTCTTGTCTTTTACAGGGACTAGAAAGAGAGAGCATATTTCTCCCATATTGGCTTCTCTTCATTGGCTCCCTGTTAAATCTAGAGTGGAATTTAAAATTCTTCTCCTAACATACAAGGTCTTGAATAATCAGGTCCCATCTTATCTCAAAGACCTTATAGTACCATATCACCCAAATAGAACACTTTGTTCTCTGTGCTAGGTCCAATTTTATTGCTGGCTTACTTGTGGTTCCTAGGATACTTAAAAGTAGAATGGGAGGCAGAGCCTTCAGCTTTCAGGCCCCTCTTCTGTGGAACCAGCTCCCAGCTTTCGATTCTCTATTTTCAAGATTAGGCTTAAAACTTTCCTTTTTGATCAAGCTTATAGTTAGGGCTGAATCAGATGACCCTGAACCACCCCTTAGTTATGCTGCTATAGGCCTAGACTGCTGAGCGGGGGTCCCATAATGCACTGTTTCTTCTCATTCACCTTTATTTACTTGTTTATACTTCACTCTGTATTTAATCATTATTATTAATCTCTGGCTCTCTTCCACAGCATGTCTTTTGTCCTGTCTCTCTCCCCTCAGCCCCAACCGGTCGCAGCAGATGACTGCCCCTCCCTGAGCCTGGTTCTGCTGGAGGTTTCTTCCTGTTAAAAGGGAGTTTTTCCTTCCCACCGTCGCCAAGTGCTTGCTCATAGGGGGTCGTTTTGACTGTTGGGTTTTCTCTGTGTTATTGTAGGGTCTTTACCCACAATACAAAGCACCTTGAGGCGACTGTTCATTGTGATTTGGCGCTATATAAATAAAATTGAATTGAATTGAATTGAATAGTAATGCAGATTAATATGCACTCTCCCTGAAAGTATAATCAAATACAAACTGGAAGAATGGGCATTTATATGGTGGCTGATTAATCATCACAGAGTTACATTTGGATATTTCTGAGCAGGATGCACACTTTTTGCACTCATATTTTACAACTTCATTGTTAAAAGAGAGCCCTGTGCATTGTCTTAAAGTGGATAAGCTGAATAGAGGATTAACACACTAGTACCTTGGCAGTTGAGCAGGAAGTAGCTCATGTTGAGGCTGAAGGAGCCACTGATGTATCCACAGCTGTCGGACAAGGCGCACGTCAGACAGCGACGGTTGAATGAACCGAATGTGTCCGCGCTATGAAAATAAATATGAGGACATTAAATGTTTTTTTAACCATCAAAATACACATTTTCCCGACTGTCAAAGCAACCACTTTTTTAAGTGGAACGGCCCTTACCTGTACAGATGCCTTCGCTTTGGACCATCTTCAGTGCTCAAGAAGTATCTGTGTTAACATATAAAAAATATGTGTAGTTATTATTTTTGGTTTTTTTGTGAGTTTAGCAGAGCTGTATTCATCAGTCAGCTAAATGAGTACACAAGCCAATACCCTGACTAGAATAGATGGTTTTTTTTTCTTTTTTAAAGAATTCAGAACAGAAATAGGACAAACCTTACCCCCACTTGGGCAAGATTTTTTTTCCAAATCACTGCAACTCTCAGAACAAAGGAGGAACTGTGTTTCTATATATGTTTGGAGGAGGGCCTGAATCTGTGAAATCATGGTAGTCAGATCCCAGTTGCTTTGTGGCCTGGAAAGTAGGAGTGAAATTATCAGGTAGTGATGGGGATGAGTCACCCTCACGGGTGCAATAGAGACTCAAAGAGCTTTTATGTGCTGCACATTCGAGGCAGTTTGTTGTGTGGAATTGATTGAGATGGCACAACAGACGATTAAAGCTACCATTTCACAATATTTCAGTGCTATTTACTATAAAAATGAATAATGATTTTATTGCTAAACCACTGAAATGACTTGCCTCTGTCCATGACACTGAAATGATCCACTCCTTTATCTCTTTATCATGGTTGACTATGATAGACTCACAGACACTTTATTAGGCACACCTTGCACACTGGCTTTTAATTCTTTGTGGCATAGGTTCATCAAGGAGATTTTGGTCCATGTTGACATGATAAGATCACACAGATTTCATGATGCAAATCTCCGGTTCCACCACATCTTAAAGATGCTCTACTGGATTGAGATCTGTGACTGTGGAGGCCATCTGAGCACAGTGTCATGTTTACAGTGTTTGTCATGTTCAAGAAACCAGTTAGACATGATTTGAGCTTTGTGACATGACGTGTCGTCCTACTGGAAGCAGCCATCAGAGGATGGGTACACTGTGGTCCTAAAGGGATGAACATGTTCAGCAACAATACTCAAGTAGGCTGCAGCATTTATATGATGCTCAGTTGGTACTAAAGGGCCAAAGTGTGCCAAGAAAATATCCCCTGAACCATTACACCTCCAGCAGCAGCGGCGGCGGCCTGAAGTGTGAATTGCAGCCTCAGTTTCCTGTTAGTTGATAAGCGTAGCACCCAGTGTGGTCTGCCTCTGCTGGAGCCCATCTGCTTTAAGGTTCAATGTGTTAGGTGTTCAGAGATGCTTTCCTGCATTCTTTGGTTGTAACGAGTGGTTATTTGAGTTACTGTTGCCTTCCCATCGGCTCAAAGCAGTCCTCTGACTTCTGGCATTTTCATCCAGAGGACTGATATTTACTGGATATTTTCTCTTTTTTTTTCTTTCGATTCTGTAAATACTAGGGATGGTTGCATGGGAAAATCCCAGCAGATCAGCAGTTTCTGAAATACTCAGACCACCCCATCATGTACCAAATAGCGTGCTACATTCAAAGTCACATACATTTTTTTTTTCTCGAGATTGTCTCGAGCTGTGTTGTCTACATTGCCTAAATGCATTTATTGGCTGATAGGTATTTGTGTTCACATGCAGTTGAACAGGTGTACCTAGCAAAGTGGCGGTTAGGGTGTGTTGATTTACAATGTAAATGTAAACAGTTACAAACGTGTGGTAACCGGTTGTTTTTAGTATGACTGGGTTGTGGTGTCAGCTTGGTGGTTTGTGCATGCTCACATCAGTTGGCTCTCCTCGTTGTAGGCCAGAACTTGAGTGACATCCCAGTCTCCAGACGTGATGGACTGCAGCGTGTCTGTACTAGTGTTGGGCTGTGGGTATAGAGAAGTAAAAATAGCAAAAATATGATAACTATTATGTATGTCACTTCCATTTTTTTTGCAGGTGACAGGATCACCACAATCAGTGCATGAAACATCAGATGTACGCAATTAACGGCGACTGTTCTAATTAATAGGATACAAAATTACTGAAAGTTTGAAATGAAAATACTTCATATAAGCCTTCTTCTTTCATCAGTTCCAATCCAAGGAAGTTCATGTTAGTTATGCAGATACTTGGCAAACAAATATTCCCTCACCTGGGAGATGGACATGGAGATGTGAAAGAATTTGCCCCTGCCTCCTTGAGGAATGGCCCGTGTAAAAAACAGCTTCAGACCATCTTTGGAAAAGAGAGGCTTCTCATTCTGAATACACAAAGAGAGTTGATCTAAATGTTTTTACTTACCACGACGTGAAACAAAGACTACTGCAGACAACTAAATAAACAGGTTGCCTAATGCAGTAATTGTACAAAGACATTCCCACGTTATAATTTAAAAAGCCAGCAAACACAAGCCTGGAACAAAGCCATGTTAAATTTAAAGCTTGAATTTAATTACTGTGCATGCCATCATGCAAGGAATGCTAGACAACAAAGAAAATAAACAGTGGCTGTAATTTAATGACTGCAACAAAAGAAGCACTAAATACCTCGGTCCTCTAAATCCACCTTACGCACACACATGTATATTATCATTCTCACCTGCCTGTGAAGCCACCCTTCACTTTCATCCTCGTGTTTCTATAGAAACAGTTGAACAGGTTTCAGTTGGTATACGGGAGCAGCCTTTCATACGTACAGCATGCACAGTGTGCTCACCTTAGTGCAGACTCCGGTTGTAGCCTCACACAGTGTGAGGATAGAGATGTTCTGTGCTCTGTTGAGCCAATTAATGGCTAGTTTGGTGGTGGTGGCCCATTTCACCATGGTCACATAGTACTCACTGACAAAGAGAAAGCATATTCAGCATTTATCATCACTGGCATCAGCATCATGGGTAAAATATCTGAAAATAAGATGATAGAAAAATTGACAAAATGGTTCCATTTGCTTGCAGAGACATTGAGCAGTGTATAAAGAGGTGGAAAAAATGGGCTGTAAATATGAAGAGACTAAATAGAGGCATTAAATTAAATGGAACTAAACACAGAACCATATTAAGAAAAAAAATATGTCATCGGGGACGGAAAGTTTAGAGTGTCTATCCAGGATATGCTAAATGATGAACAAACATCCTTATTTGCTTCTATGTAATAATAATAATAATGCCTTAGACTAGCACTCAAAGCGCTTTACAATTCTGTGCACCATTCATTAACACCTCAATCATACTTCGCACCTATGGCCCCTCTGACCACCACCAACCACATTCACACTTAGGCAATGTGGGTTAAGTGTCTTGCCCAGTGAGACAATGACAGCACACGCTCAGACAGGGACTCGAACCTGCGACCCACTGGTTGTCAGGTGAGCACCTACCCACTGCGCTACTGCCACCCCTGTAGTATACCCTATCCAAATTTTTGTATTATCCCAAAAGATACGTTACACTATATCATATATGCATACACATGCATATACAACTAACAGCAATTTGTTAACTAATCAGGACTTTTAATCTATTTGTGATCCTGGAGATGAAATTTCTATATTTTTTCATGCTCATCTGTACGTCCACGAACATTAAAGGGAGAAAACCTCCGCATTTGGACACTAGATGGGATGCCATTAAGTCAATTGGTTAGAGTTTAGCATTAAAAAAAAAAAATATTGTTAGGATTAGGCATTTAGCTACGTTTAGAAAAAGACCAAGACTCGGGTTACCACGATGAATTGACCCCTCTGAGGAGCCTGGACAACATGTACAGATATGAAATATGCTTCCTATTCAAATATATCAGTTACAAAATTGCACTGACTTTCATGTAACTATTTGTGTCTATTAACATGAACAAATTATTACTTTTTATAGACTGAGCTAGCATATGAACTTTTTTAAAAAAGTAAGAAAATTTGCATTTGGTCAGTTATTCCTTTGTTGTAACAGTGCTGCTTATACTGCTGGAAAGCCTGTTTATTTCTCCTTAAATGGCACCACATTTTCATTAGTTTTATTAGTTAATAAATAAAATGTGTACACATTTCATTTAATCACACATGATCAATTACATAAAATCTGGGTTTCCAGATTAGGCTAAATAAAACCTCTGTGGGGTGTGAGAGGTCATTTTTAAAGCCTTTGGTGTCTAAAGAGTTCTCCAACTCATTCGAGATAAAACAGAAAAGGTTGGGAAAAGGTCTGAAGTGTTTGAAATATATTCCACTCTAACAAAGGTCACCACAGTTACAATACAATTACAATTGTCCAATTACTTTTGAGCCTCTGAAATGGGGAATTATTAACTTTTTAGGAGTTACAGTATATATATTTTTTAATAAAGTCTCTTTGAATCTTGATTGTTTGTACAGATGGATAATTTGGATTACTCACCCTATCCTGGGATCATCAGGCCTCCTCATCTCGATGGTGTACGGAGGGCCATTAAGGTTCACAACATAAAGAGTGATGACTGGATTTTCCTCTCCAGCCTGAACGGAATGAAAACAGAGTAACTGAGATTAATAGCTGTAAAAATCAAATACAACCAAAAAATGTCTTAAAAACTATTAAAACTAACCAGTACCAATATTTAAAGAAGCTAAAAGTGTACCTTAGGGTAATGGTACTCTTTCCCTATTGGGTAGGGTGAGCCTGTAAACATCGGCAGCTCCATCCTGGGCACCAGGGTGTCATTGATGGTGGCATATGCTAACCTGGCACCATCTGGAGACCACCAATGGGCAATATGGGACTGGAAAATCTCCTCTGAAAGAGCAAATAGAAAATGGCCGGGCATCAATCATAATCGCAGTGAATAAAATCATCAAACAGCAACGACAATAGTTAATTACATAGCTGCAGGCAAACAGCAGCATCACACAGTTGCTACTTGTCGGGGTTATAAAGGAACAGGTGTTCAGGGGGAAAAAAAATTCATTTTAAAATTTATAAAACGGTCGTTATGATTCCTAGCACTCTTTGTAGTCTTTTGCTTCCTTTTTCGTTCTCCTTTTGGCCATCACATGAAATTTATAATTGACTGTGATTGATTTGTGTGAATAGGTAAGAGAGAAACACTGTAAAGCACTTTGCATACTGCTAAGGTATGGACCATTTCCCTCATCTGGTCAAACTGGTAAAAACTACAGTTACCCTCTCTGTCCTCTCGGCAGCACACTATACCTGCTGCCTGACCTGCTTGCTAAATTTGGAATCTCACACTCCCTCTCTTAAACCTTCACACAAAACCACATGCTACCAAAAGTTTGTTAGTCATAAATCACAACAGCATTTAATCTCGGCACAGCATATTGACCAAAATAGAACTCGGCTACATTTCCTAGAAATAAACCCAACAGCACTTTCTCACCAGGTACAACAGCACAGTGCACTTCACCTGATAGCTCTCTGTGTTGGTACTACTGTACATTGCAGTGTGCATGATTTTCAGCAAAAAAGCTCAACTTGTTTCAGGCTGGTGACACAGACATTTCCCATGAGTCCCTCTCTGTCCAGGTGTGTCCATATAAAATAACACAGCAATCACAGAGACCCCTGTTTTACATTAAGAATAACAGGTCTAGGTTTTTCATCTTGGCTACACACACACACACACACACACACACACACACACACACACACACACACACACACACTAATGCGTCTGTCAACACAGAGTGTCTCATTAGGAAATTATGCAAATAAAAGCTCACTGAGGGAACTTTTTGGCAGCATAAAGCATAGCCTTGACAATCCTACTTCATTACTAAGTCTGTGGTGACAATGCAGACGGCATCGAAAGCAGTCAGACTGATTGTTGCAGCTTGCCACTAGCTACATTTATATCAACATTTGCAATTAAAATTTCATTAATGCTGTTTATCTGTGGGACTGGGTGCTGGCTTTAGGGAATTAACAACATCAACTACCAATTAGCATTTTCATTAACTGTGCATCGCTTGGTGGAATTACTTGATATGCAGGATCATTTGTCAAATACCTTCAGCACAGACACCTATGTACATTTGTTCTCTCACGCAGTTCTGCAAAAGTAGTTGTGCTTGTAACTTTCTACTGATGGAAACTGTTTCAAGGGAACACATGATGGGGGTTTTTTGTGTGTGTATATATATGTGTATGTATATATTTATGTGTATGTATGTATATATGGGTATGTATGTATGTATGTAGCTGGAAAGGCGAAGTGGTAACGTTATGATCTTTGGAGCAGGAGGTCAGGGGTTCAAATCCTGACCAAAGCATACTTCCAGTAAACCCATGGATTCTTCAAAACCCAACATCCAAACTGTTTTAACACAACACAAATGCTACAGCAAGGGGGAGCCAGGATGATAGGTCAGGGGGGAGATTTCATCATCCTGCAAGCTAGAACCACAGTCATTTCATTTATATAATATTTAGTGTATATAATATAATAATCAGAAGAATATAGGGAGTGTGTGAAAGGTGTTGCATGAAGTGTATCTGCTCCAAGGATCAACTGTGAAACTGGAAATGAGCAGAATAACTACCTGAGACAATGCACGTCCCTGTGGAAGCGACATTAGAAGGAAACGGGCTAATGGAAGCTTTTAGTCCTATTAGTCTTTGCTCTCTCAGTCTCCCTTGTGTGCCCACTTGCACCCTGCTGGCAGTGCTCAGTGGGGAATGATTGGATCTCACTGTCTGATGGTGAAACAAAGCAACACAGCACAACAAAGCATGAGCTGCATTTGCAAATGATGAAAAATAAAATAAAAATGATTTCCCGCATGGCCAGTTCCACCGCTGCGTGCCAACTTCACCGGCGGCAGCTTAAAAAGCTTTCCGCGCGGAGTGGAACCGCTGAGCTGTCAGATCTGCTCAGCTGGGGACGCCCAGTCACCTTGGCTAGTCAAGGAGAAAGTAGTTACATTTCTAGAAGTGTACTGATAGGTGTGTGTGTGTGATTACAAAAGAATGTGAGGGGACAAAAGGAAGAGAACGTAAAGAGACGAGGCTCTGAGCGAACCACTTTTAATGAGCCAACTCTCATTTTCTCTCTTAAGTAATGAGATCACATCTCGTGTCTTTTTACAGCCTGCCTCATTGTGATGATTACCAAGGTGAGCTGTCGGACGCTCATCTCCTTTCTCCATGTTCTCCATCCTGCTGTGCAGACTACGTTATTCACTGAGTAGAGGACATTATTAATGCATAACTATGCCGTAAGTCAAGTGGCCAATGGGAAATAATGAGTGCAAGGTGACAGATTCAGGCAAATTGAGCTAATGAGAAAAAGAAAATCAGACATCCAAGGAGGCATTTAGTTGATTTTTTTTTTTTTTTTACTTTTAATGGAATACAAAAATATAAAAAATATTATGCATACTGAATTGTATGTTGGTCTGGTAGCCACCAGGAAACCTTCTGACTGTTTAGAAAAAAATGACCACATGCATCCAACAGAGGGCAGCAGTGATACATGGTAAAAAAAATAAAAAATAAGGTGAAGAAACAATGCAGCACATAGGGAAAGGCAGCCTTTGTCTTTAGTGTCTGGTGCAGACTTCTAGGTCACTACTCTTGCGTTTTGGAGTCCAGCTATTTTTCTCTTGTGTCCTTGATATTTATATCTCCAGGGTCTAAAACATTTGCATATTGCCTGCAGTCCCATCTGCCAATCAGATGATGCAAAAAAACCCAAAACAAACAGTAGCAGACATGCCCAATTAATTGATTTTGAACCATAGAATTTAATATAACTACATATACCTGGCATGGCCTGTTAAGTACATAACTCAACAACAGAGACACGCCTTCATTCTGGCTTGTTGATAAGCAAACTGTTTAAATAACATGACAATGGAGATGATACTATAAATACAATACAGCTATGACTGTGCTGATTGAGGATGTGTTGCAAGTGATAATTAGGTATTAGCAGAGAAGCACATGACAGAAGTGAGATTCTGCAGAGCATCTACAAAGCCTGCAAATAATCTGTTTGTAGTTCAGGCCAAGGAAAACAGAGGGAGGAAATTCTATTACAGTGAATCGTTTTTGCAGGTTTATATTCAGAAGGATTAAAAAAAAAAAGTATGGGAGGATTTAGCCAGCCATCGTCCAACAGCACATTTCCTATAATTTCATTTCTATTTTATTTATATAGCACCAAATGGCAACACAAGTCAAAGCAGGGAACTTTACATAATAAGGTAAAGACTTTCCCTTAAGGGAGCACTTGATGTTAAGCAGTTGCAGCATAAGCCCAACATTAGCAGGCTAAGCATCATGACTGGATTAAGTCCACCAGGTAACAAAAGCCAAAAAGAAAAAACAAATGAAAAAGTCAATGTGTTTTTGAAGTAGATATTACAGTTTCTTAAAGTAGAGACAGCAGCATTTGTGGGTTTAACAGATATACACAACAATGGGTTAAACTTTTTTTTAAATGCTCGCAAACGAGTTGTTTGGTAAAGTCAGCATTTAGTTTTCGCAGCAAGTCATCTGGTGCAATACAGTTTACTTTAAACTATACACAGTAAACCTCAGAAGGAAAGTGGCTTTTTTCAGAAAGTGGAACAGTGTCCAGCCCAGACATAACGTTATGGCCTCTGCTGCCTGTAACAGAAAATTACTGAATTGCAGTCTGCAAAACATAAGGTCCAGCAATTTTGGAGCTTGAACTTCTTCAATTTTTTTAACTTCTTTTTCAATCTGTCTCTTATGAGTACCACTTCAAAGTTACACTCTCCACAAAATGTAAGTAAAGGTAAAAGAAGAGAAAGTAGTCAGTGACGACAAAATACTCACAATCTGGCTCACATCAAAGGAGAAATACGTGCTTTAGCACAGAGCCTTAGTCAGAGCGTTTGAAGTACATGAGGTAAGTTCAGTATTATATGTAGGGGTAGCTTTTAGTACACTGTTAGAAGTTGAACCTAAACCTAAAACCTTTCATGTGATTTAATTCACTGGGACCAACTGCAGGTACACCAGTACCTCTGAGCACCACTGATGCACCACCAAGAAGATGCACTCAATGAACACAAAGCAACAAAAAAAAGGTTTATTGTTTGAAAATGTTTAGTTTTATTAGTTTCACCATTAGTTTTATTTATTTTTATGATTGTAATGTGGGTGGTATTTGTCCTAGGTTTACCATAGGTATTACAATACAATACATATCATGTAGACTTATGTACACAAGTATTTCCAGAGGCTTGTTGGGTAAATTGGACCACACTGACAAAACATTAAGTAAGTAAAGTTTATTTATATGGACCACCTAAGAACAAACGTAACAATGTGCTTTATAAAATAAGATACAATTAAAATGCTATTAATAGATAAAAAAAAAACTTAGTTTCAAAACTACCCAATATTTTTTAAAATTTTTAATTCAG
>JAMQGT020007810.1:0-42207 GCA_024447675.2 Pterophyllum scalare
TATCCTATTTCATCTTTCCTTTGTCTGTTCTTCATCGTAATTTCCTTTATTAGCCTCTTCCACTTTTCTCTGTTTCGCAGCTTGGCCCCACTTCCTTTTTTTTTTTTATGCCCTCTTTCCTCTTTTAATGTATTCTTGTTTTCTTCTTTTTGATTTTCCTTTTTCTTTTACCCAGCACTGGTTCTCTACTTTTACCTTTTTTTTTTCTTATTTTTTACTCGTCTTTCATCTATCTATTGTAATCTATTCTGTATATTTTCCCATTGTTGTATTTATGTTGCTGCTACTTTTCTTTTCTTCTTATATTTTGCCTTTGGTTTTGTCCTCTGTTTGTTTTCACATTTTTTTCTCCATTTTGTTCCGTCCTTTGCTTCCTTTCTTTTCTTTTCCTTGCTCTTGACTCCTGTCTGACATCCTTACTTTACTATAGTGTCCTCCTCTAATTTACTAGCCCTTAACCGATCCCATCAGCTATCTGGGGTTTTCTGTTGGCCTTATCTGTTTTGTTTTGTTTTGTTTGGTTTTCTTCCTCTTTGTGTGTGTTTATATGCATTCTGCGTGCACCCCTGTGTGTTCCTGTGCTGTTGTACTGTGGTTGAGAAAGAAAAGGCGCTGCAGAATTAGACCACCACCTCCTCCTCCGTCTCTGCATTACCTTTTCTTCTTCCAGCTCTGGTCTTTTTTTCTCCTTCTATTCTTCCCGGCCTGCTCTCCTCCTCTCCATCAGGGCAGGAGCAGCCCAGGAGCAGAGATCCAATTTAGATCTTCCTCCTCAGCTTTCTGTGCCTTAACCTGCTCAGACAGTGAGTGTGCACTATCCTATCTCCTCCCAGTTCAGATTGAGCGACTCGGAGCAGGTTCTTCCCCTTGTTTCCATGCTGTTTTATCAGGATGCTACAGTTGTGTATTAAGGCCCACAATCTGAGTATACAGGAGGCACAGCAAGCTTGAGATCATTAAAGTTGTTTATAGTCGCAATGGGAAGTCCAAACTTGCTCCGCCGATGAGATATATTCACTCAGCTCCTGCCAAATGGAGCCTGCGGTCCCAGCATAGCAGGCAGATGATTACCTTTGTGACGCCTTCTGCTCTGCTTTTATTCATAGATACCGTGGGACGAGAGGAAATCGGGACATACGTGGTGACAAAAAAATGTTTGCTATTGGGGAAAAGTTTTGTTTTATCTAAGACCATTCTAAGCTGCAGGTCTAGTGCATTCTACTAATCTTGGTGTTTGGTGGTGGAGCTCCAGTGTTTCAGGTCTGTGCGTTTTGTTTGCTTGTTTTGGCCAGCAAATCAACGACCTCATATTGTTTGGGGTTGAGTGTGTGTCAGTGTATTAAAGGTGTTGACAGCCACTGCTGTCTTCTGCTATCATTGGTCATCTGTTCTAATAAAATTAGAATGCAGTTGGTACTACTGTACATGTAGTTTCTTAACAACCGGGGTTACACTCTCTCGAATGTGGTTTCACGTCACAAGTCCATGCCTAGTCCTGGTTTAGATTGGGAACCAAAGTGATAAGGTTCACTGAAATATAAAGTACTGTGCAAAAGCCTTGACCCACCCCTCATTTCTTTATATTTTGCTTACAAGGTGCCAGACCTCATAATTTCTTAACGTGGTCTTGAGCAACAGGTCTCCAGATCTTTCAAAGCATTTCTTTGGACATTTTTTTGGTTTCTCACCCATTTTCAGTCCAGTCATTGGACCTGATGATTTTCAGTGTTTGTTTGTCTTAACACTGACCTATAAACCGTTCAAGGATAAAAAGGGCTCCTAACTCAAGAGATGAACTAATGCTGTATCTTTTTTGTGTCTAAATTGTACCTTTAGGCGCTGTCGGGCACTGTTCTCATTTCTTTAGTTGAACCTACTGAGGAAACTGGACCAGTGGAGAACAAAAGGAGTGGCAGGCCTAAAGAACTATCTCCAGCAGATGAACAGTATCTGAAAGTCATGTCCTTAAGAAATAATAAAAACAAAACAAAAAAACAACAACAACAAAGACCTGACACAGGACCTGAGAGAACATTCAGTTTATCTAGCTACTGTTTGCTGAAGCCTCATCAGCCATGGTCTCAGTGGAAGGGTGGCTATCAAGAATGAGGTGAAAAGGTTGAGGTATGCCAAATTACACAAGAACTGGACTGAAAATGAGTTGCAACAGGTCTTATGGTGTGATGTTGTTAAAGTTGATTAATCATGAATGGAGAGAAGGGCCTTCAGAATTGGCTTCACCATGCAATACAATAAAACTGCATTTATAATGATTCCACTATAAAAACAGTGAAGGTGTACCTGGATAGAAAACCACACAATGGAACACACTCAGTCACAGATTGGATCTCAGCATTGTTGAAACAGTGTTGGATCAGTTTGACAGAGAATGGAACAAAAGACCCAAAGTTGAGTTTTTGGAGTCCATCGAGGAGCCTTTTTCCCTTTAATTAATGGAATCATCATTTAAAATCTGCATTTTGAATTTACTGGGATTATCTTTACCTAATATTAAAATTTCTTTGATCTGTGACATGTAAGTGTGACAGATATTCAAGAAAATGAGACCTCAGAAAGCTGGAAAATATTTTTAACAACACTGCATACTTGCACACACACACACACACTGCAGGCTTTTGCACAGTACTGTACTTGCATAAACTTTTCTGGAATATTTAGTTTAATGCCTGTAATGCTGCCATTACAGGCTGCCAAACATTTTTTGGTGAAAAGAAACCGACTGATTATGAACTCAGAGTTGGCTTAGTGGAAGTGGCTGTACCTGGGAAATCACAGCAACAGAGAGACTGACTTGCTCTCATTGCTGCTAAGGGGAAACTGCACCCCGGCTACTGCTAAAGTAAAGATGAATGCAGGGGATGAAAGCAGAGCAGCATGCAGCTGCTTTGTGTGCCCACATCAATGCGTGCACGTGTGTGTGGGCAATCCTTCCTACTGGGCTAATTAGTGGAGGTAATTTAACAAAACCTTTTGCCGCTCTGCCTGGCCACTCTAGATAACTCTCCAGAGTGGTTGCTGGTGAGGGAAGTTGGACAGTTGGGGGGGGGCTTCAACACTATGTAACAAAGGGATCTGCTGGGGAATGTTATTAACATGCAGCTTCTGAAGAAGACCACAGAAAGAGACACCTCCTTTGGGGAACATCTTAGGCAAAGACAAAGCACGCTCAAAGAGTTTAAAAGGATGGATAATTGAATTTTTCAAGGTGTTGTGTTTTGATCCCCCCCCCCTTTAATGTCTGCTCTGGACAAAATAAAGTGTATGTTCTGGAAGGTGGATTGGGTGTATTTTTTTTTTCCCCTGTTTTGTTTTTGTCAAAAATAGAAAGTGAAACACCTGCCTTGTAGCCTCAAGTTGAAATTGAGGTTGTACATTGGGTGTAGTCCTGATGAACACTGTAATTGACAGTGAAACAAGGCCTTTTGAAATCAAAATGATCCCATTGTCACATCTCGCATCAGTCTGATAGCAAGTCTCTTCCAATACCATCCTTATTTGCAATACCTGCTCCCTCTTGAGTCTGAGCACGGGACGCTGGTGTTCTAAAATGAGAAACGACACGAAAACAAGTCAGAACCTAAGAGCAGCTTGCAGCTGCTGCAGTGGAAATTGGACTTGGCAGACAAGTCTTATGACAGCTCTAAGCTGTGAAATTAAAAGCTGCTAGTCTTTTTCTTCTTTTGTTTATTTATTTTTACACAGAATACAGATGTGTTCAAGCCATCACAGCACCACTTTTTTTTTATTTATTTTTTTTTTTATTTTCGATTGTAAACACACTGGATGAGAAATACATTTTGCCCGAGGCAAAAACAGACCTGTGGACTAGAGCAAACCCAGCCTCGGTGAAGGGCTTTCTGGCAAGGCCAAAATAATTGTTTCATCTTTTCTTGTACCGAGGGATCGAGGAGCAAAATTAGCCAAGTGTGATATTGCACTACCTTATGTTGTATTGGTTGTCAGTTGTCAGTATTTTTATTCCCGTTTCTTTTAGCAACCCATGTCAGTGAATATAATGATGTTCTGGCACCATGATTTTGAAAATGGGAAGAAATGATCCTTATAGTGAGTGCTCTGTTGTCTTATCTTGTTATTGAGTCATCACTCATTTATCACACAAAGCTGTAAAGGATATTAAGGGGGGGTTTTCCCCCTACCTTGAGGGAAAATATTGGCTTTTACTTTAATCAAATGAAAAATAGGATGCTTTTATCGGGTTCTCTCCCACCTCTCTTGTGAGTCTTTAAATTTGCTTTTCTAAAGTGCCTTTGGAGTGATATAGAAACCTTTCTGACTACGTGCCACAGTACCCCATAAATGAAATTAATATTTACTTCAAGTTAAATCTTATTTTTTTCCATTCTCTACAAAAACATACATTAGATCTCATCCATTTTTTTTTTAATTGGTTGTGCTGTTAAAAGTTGGTCCGCTTTTTCTTCGGGTGCTCCAGAGAATTGGTCCTAATCCAAATCAAAGAGGTGATTTTTGTAATCCCAACACTGACAAACTCACCACACACATGCGTTAATGATATCTGTGCTGGGAATCTGACTGTATTTGCCATCGAAATGATCACTCGGAGAGTGACTCTTTTTTTTTCTCTTCTCTCTGAGCGCTCAGCCTCTGTCTGCGTGCTCACTCACTGAAAGGTGCTCAGAGAGGTCTGCCTATAAATAGTATAATATACCCTTACTGCCCGAGCTGATCATCAGCTGATTCCTCATTGGTTAATACATGCCATTTCAGACAGAACAGTCAGAAATTTGATTATAACACGTGCAGTTTTGCAGCCTCGTGTCTCACACAGGATGGAGAGGATTAGCAGTAGCAGCATGCTTACAGTTCCCCCAATAACCACAGGTGCTGGGAGGCAGGACTGAAAGTGTTTGTCACAGCACGTAACAGCTTTAAATGCACTGTATTGCCAAAAGTATTCACTCACCCATCCAAATCATTGACTTCGGATGTTGTTCCAATTACTTCCTTAGATATTTTGAACAATTTCACACTCCCATCTTTGTGGGAACAGTTTGGGGATGGCCCCTTCCTGTTCCAGCATGACTGCACACCAGTGCACAGAGCAGGTCCATAAAGACATGGATGAGCCAGTTTGGTGTGGAAGAACTTGACTGGCCTGCACAGAGTCCTGTCTTCAACCTGATAGATCACCTTTGGGATGAATTAGAGCGGAGACTGTGAGCCAGGCCTTCTCTCCAACGTCAGTGTCTGACCTCACAAATGTGCTTCTGGAAGAATGGTCAAAAATTCCCATAAACAGTCCTAATGGAAAGGCTTCCCAGAAGCATCATATTAAGCATCATATTAAACCCTGTGGATTAAGAATGGGATGTCAGTTCATATGTGTGTGAAGGGCAGACGATTGATTACGTTTGGTAATCTAGTGTATCTTTGTTTTCACTGTTAGGCTGTTTAGTGCTCATTTATAAGAAAAGTCTGTTAGTCTTTTAAATGAATACATATAAAAGTGCTGTGTAATGTAAAGTCGGTCAAATGGCTTTTACTATATATAATCACGTTTTATTTGTGGTATTGTTGATTACATTGACAATATATATTTTTATATTTTTTGTCCTAGTCCAGAGAAATTTGCTCTCACCTGTTAGTGTTTTATTTATTTATTTGTTAAACATTTCTTTGATAGGGAGGATAAATACTTCAGGGTAACTGGTGGCTGCTCAGCACTGCCTTTCTTCTTAGAAACAGTTTTCTTTGCTTTTGAAATATAATTATTATAAACAATATAGCAAAGACAAACAAGAGGCAGAAGAAGGGAGTGAAAGAAATTCTTTTTCCTCCCTTTTTAATGGAAAACATTACATGAAAGAAGGAGCTCTGTCTACTCTTTGATAAGCTGTTGTTAAGTTTCCCTTGTCTGAGTCAAAGGTCACGGGAGACACTGTCATCCTATATGGATCGTAAAGCACTCTGGGATGAACTTGTTCTGATTTTAGCCTTTTGAAATTATCTTTACAGGAGTTTAAAAAGGAGGCTCGAGGAGGGAGCTGAAGGAGAAGAGGAAGCAAAATAAAGCTGTGACTGATCTTATTATCTTTGGGCCTCTTTGTCTACATTAGTCAGATTAATTTCTCAAAGTCACGGCACTGTTACAATAATTTATGGTTCAAATTCCAGCACGTCAGAGTTGAGAAGCAGCACATAGTTCTGGTGTCTGGGTATTTATTTGCTGCTGCTTGTTTGATTGCAGTGTTTCCAGTGGATACGTCTGTCCCAAACCAGTTTTTCTGTTTCACTGGTTGTCATGCACACATAGTATTACTTAGTATTTTGGAAGTTTTATTAAACTTATTATATACATCGTTGTGCATAATTTCTAAGAATGCCGGATTCATTTGCCACATAATTATAGACTTTTGCGGCATTTGTCAGGCTGTCTCTTTTATGTTTCGGGTTTTGTTATGTTTTCTTTTTTCCAAAATCTATCACCATATTACATCAGCTGGTCAGCTTGTTAAATGCACGTCTGCAGGACGTTGTTGACTTGCTTCATCAGGCCCTAAGATCACAGAGAGAAATTCAACAGAGATGTTTTATCTCCATGTGGCACGCTGTGTGTCCAAGGATTTCCATCAGTTCCAGTCTTACCAGTCACTGTACACGTACCCTGCCATTTAATCCGTTCTGGTAGCTGAGTGGGTGCCATGTTTTCCACTCCTCATTTTCATAGTTGAGGTATGGGCTGCTTCATGCAAACCAGAGGTGCCCACCCTGAAAAAGATGACCATCGTTGATCTAATATGAAGACAGATTCAGCCAAAAGCATGGCTGATTTCGCGCATGAAATATTTTTAGAAATGCATTTTGCTGGACGAACTAGTAAAGTAACCGTTTTTTAAATGTAAAAGAAAGTTTGCAAGTAATGCCCCCATGTTGGTTTTGGTCTGAAATCTGGGAGCAGAGTGTGTGTTTGCAAGGCTGCGTGAGGCCGTAGAAGAGTGGGAGCCCCTGTCGATTATCTGTCATGACACTGCCTAGTGGCCTGCCCGTCAAGCTTCCAGTGCTGGGAGGCATTGCGATCCCTTGCATGCAAGAAGCCCCTTTGAGACATCTACCATAAGAGGGTACAGTTGTGTAAAAATGTTACAGGAGTGGTACCGTGTCCTGCCCAGTCAAATTCCAGTCACTGCTTTTACAGAAAACCTGATCTCATGGTTTATTCAGGCATGAGGCCGACATGTAAAATCACCAGCGCGTTTATTGAGTGTGGCGCATGTCTAAAAGGGCATGACGTTATCCACTAAGGCATACTGTATACAGTGCACATACAGTAATGGAGAATAAAACGCCCTTCTGTCAGATTGCCAGTTGTACAGATACACCTCTGAAAGCGCATGTGCCAATAACAAGCAGACACACATCTGTGGGGGCATGAACAAATACAGACTCCCTTCTGTTACAACATCAGCTCAACTGGATCCCCACTCTCTCACACACGCACACACACACTTGCAGACACCCAGAGGCATCCAGGTCTTTGTGCCACTTCCCTAGCTACCTGTGAGACAGCCTGTGTATCCTGCTGGTATGAAAGGTAAGCCTCAGAGAGACGGAGCAGAGAATAAATGTGTAAAATGGGTCAGAGCCTGAATATCATTACTGCCCTGCTCCCCATGTGTATACTTACTGTGCCTGTGTGTGTATCTGTATGTGTGAGTGAGACAAGCTGTGATGACTTTGTGAGTGGGAAAAGCAAAATAAAGTGTGTATGTACTGCTATATGTGCATGTAAAATTGTCTGCGTGCGTGCGTGTGCGTGTCTCACTCCTAGCTGCATTCCCACTTGGGGCGTTAAACTCAACTCTCCAGAGTGTAAAGACTGCCGTGGGAAGGATCTCAGCTTGTCTGTTTGGAAGGTTTTGTGTTTGAACACATTGAGAGGCAGTGTCAGTAGTGTGTGAAGCCGTGCCATGGCCCAATTTTTCTGTCCGGCTCAGGAATTCAAAAGACAAAGCCAGAGAAACATGAGAAGTTATCTGTATGCAGGAAAGATAGTGGCATTCTCCATATCCTCTGTCAAAGTAAAACCATAAATATTGTACGAGGGTAGCAGCAGCAGATCTGGACAGTGTTTACAGGGGTGGGGGTGGGGGACTCATCCCCACATATGGATGAGTTTCTGATAAAAAGGAGATACTGGTATTAGGGAGTCAGGTGTGTCAGACGGCCTGCGGCGACAGGACTGCACCGCAGACACAAATCTCCGTTCAGGCATCTGCACTTGATAGCCAGTCATTGCCAGCGCTGCGCACATGCGGCATTGTCATGAAATTGTGCTCAGCTGGGGATTTTGAAGGTTGGAGGGGTGGGCAATTTGTGCCTGCAGATCAGTAGTTGCATCTCAGCACAGGATAAAAAGGTGTTTTTTGTGTGTGTGTGTTTCTATGCATGTTGCTGACACAAACAAGAACAGTAACAGTAAAGCCTCTGTTATCCACGGCTTTGAAAATGGTGTGTGTTCACCAGGATTTGAGAGGCTTGTGATGTCTAATTTTTTTTTTTTTCCCTTTTCCCTTTTCTTTCCACAGTCCGTCCCAAAACCCATCGCCCTCGAGCCTTGCTTTGGCAACAAAGCTGCCGTGCTCTCCATCTTTGTTCGGTTACCCAGGGGCACCGGCGGCATCCCTCCTCCAGGACAGTCTGGTAAGATGCAGCCTCTAAAATCCTTCACTTGTTTTCTTTTCCTGACTTGTTTGTTTGATTGATCTTCACTTTTTTTTTTTTACTTTTTACATCATCTTTCCTTGATCTGACTTCCTCCCTGTGTGTTATGTACTGCAGCTTTGGTTTTAGTTGAATCGTGACAATCTTGAGCCTTTGAGTCTCTTTTAACTTGGTTCACTTCCCCTTTGTTTTGTTTTCCAACACCGACTTTATGATCCAGCCCCCAGTGTACACACACCCACGTGCACACACCAGCTCCAGTTTTAAGAAAATTAAACCCGTGATATTGATGATTCATCTAGAGATTAACTGCATTTTTATTGAATATTTGTACCATGTAAAACTGCAAAATACTTCCAAGTTAATGCATTTAATATACATGAATAATTAATAATTAAAAACTGCAAGCTGTCCCCAGTCCTCTTAGTGACCCTAATAAAACCTGTACACTTAACAGCCACAGCAGTCCATCATTCAGGCCGTTTCTTTGTGCTTGTTTATCATCTCAAAACAGAAATCCAAATATGTGTTTCAAATAAAAACCACATTACAATGCAAGTGAGACATTGTGTGTTTTGTGCACAGTGATGAGCTATTCTGGAGCAACAGTTTTTAGGTCTGTCAGACTCCTAAATGTTAATGAAAGACCAGGGCAATCAAAAATAACAAGATTTTCAAATGGCTTAGGCAAGAACTTGATTAGTTCCTTGAACAGGGATTATGGGATGTGCTCAGTAGTCCTGACAAACATCATACACATCCATACTCATCTGTCTTGACAATAGTTTAATGTGTTTACAGTAATTATTTCATAGTTACACCATTGTTTTGACATAGATGCATTGATTCTTAAAATTCTTCAGCTTGAAAGCTGCATTGCTGTCTCATGGTTTTCCTCAGTTTCTGCTCCTCATTCCCTGCTTTCTGTTTCTTTTTCTCTTCCTGTAGTGAAATGAAGGCTGCTTGTTGCCCTCCTTCTCATCTGTTTCCTTCCTTCATCCACTCTGTGTGTTAGGAAGCATACTGCAGCTATATCGATGCAGACTCATTCTCTATCTCCTCTTCTCATTCCTGTTGCTTTAAAGTGCAGTCTACTGTTTTTCCTGTTTCCTTCCACCTCCTTTCCTTTCCTTTCCTTTCCAACATCTCTGACAGCACTGAGGATTGAGTCCATTTCTGTCTTTCATCCTCTGCTCTGTCACTTGCTGTCTTTACATTCTCACCCATGCATCATCTGTTTCCCTTATCTTTCTTTTCAAGATGCTCTGATAAGACCCAGTGCTGCGTCGCTTACCTTTTCTTAGTTTTTGTTTCCTGTTCTCTTTCTTTTAGTGTCTCAATAATTCAGCTTGCCTTTCTTTCAGTATTTTTTTTTCTCTTCTGTGTTGTATAGCTCTTTGCCTCCCACAGTTGCAGTCCCCAGACCATCAGCATGCCTAAGGCCCTTATTAATTACCACATTGTCCTTTTGTCATAACAAAACTGCCGCGGCTCTCGATGGAGCTTTCCCTCGGGCAGCTTTTGTTGAGACCATGTTAGCTGTGTTCCTACCATCTCCTTGTACCCTGGGGGGTCTCCTGTTCTAATGCTTTTAACTTGTTTCCTATCCGCCAGCATCTGTATCAAATCTTTAAGCGGTTTTCAGTTTTCATCATCACATCCTTACAGCACATCTATTTTCAGTTCAGCTCATTTCATAATGGCTGCCCTTGTTACTCTGCAAACAACCAAGAGGATATCGCCTCTCTAGATCATCACTGATTTGCATCTTAGCCTCGTTTAGGTGATTTAAGCCATCCTGCACCCCTTTCTCAATCAATAAGAAAGCTAGTATTTGCATCCCGCGATGTATGATTTCTCTGTATGTGATCCCCGGCACAGCCGCTTTCTTTTTTGCCGTTAGCTATGTTTACTTGATTGGGGTAAATGCATTTAATATTGGTGATAAATGGAGTTTATTGGTATTTCATGGCTCAGAGAATATTAATAAATGTTGATGAAGTGTGGTATAAGTTAATGATTGCCAGCTCTGCACGTCTGTGTATGTGGTTGTGAGTTGAAGCTTGCCTGTTTACTTTCCACACTCCAGCAGCTTTCCCACATTAAGTATTAGCCTCGTATTTGAAGTGTAACCCAATTAATACTGGGTTTTTGAGACTGCTACCATTACATATATTTCAGTGTTTTTTTTTTATTATTATACATGATCTATTCGTCATTTTAACATGGCTCAACATTCAAGTGTTCTACATCTAATGGAACTTATCTGCAATGAGTGCCTCATTTATGGGTCCACCTGTTATCCTCATCCTCCACTTTTTTTTATTCTTGGACTCTACTAGAATATCTTTGAGATTCTCAGTTAGCTCCTCTGCCCTTATGGGCCATTGTTCTTTTAAGCTATCTTCTGATTGGCTGCCCCTCGCAGAACAAAAGATTTGAACAGCTGGTGGGTGGGGCTTCTGCGCTCATGGCCAGAGCTGTGTGCCTGAGGTGACCATATTAGGGGCTTCCCCTTTCTTTGATGGAGCAGTGTGAACCCTGAGCTTTAAGCTCACAAGGATTACTTGCACATATTTGGACCTGATAATTTGAAACTTTGGACATGTGTTATATGTTATTACACCACTCTACACATTACATAGGCCTATAAGATGGGAAATAAGGAAAGGTGAAATAAAAATAAAATAAAATAATGAACAATTAACAAGTCTGTAGTTTTGTTTCTTTTTTCAGTTTTAACTAAACACGTTCTTCTGTGTCTGTGTAGGCTTGGCAGTGGCCAGCGCACTCGTCGATGTATCTCAGCAGATGTGTGTGGGATACAAGGAGAAGTCTGGTGGACTGAGAAACCGTAAACAGCAGCCCACAGCGCAGCCATCCACCTGTATCTGACTGCATCCCCTGTCCTCTTCTACCATCCCAACATCCAAAGCTCTCCCATCAGCCCCCCGCCTCGGCCCCATCCTTCAGAGACTTCCGCCAGCTCTGTTCTGGCAGGGAGAGATGCATGCTGGGACGCAGGACTGGAACATTTTGATAAAGGGGCTGAGACATCTGGCAGACTGCAGCCTCAGAGGTCTCCCCTGTCCTCTCCTCCTACAGGAACTTTGATGCTTTGAGTCCCCTCGAACTGATTGGGAGCAACTAGACGCAGAGAGGGGGGAGGGAGGGAGGCAGGGAGGGAGTTACAGAGCAGGTGCTGACCCCTCCCCTCCCCCTCAAAAAATATTTTACATTCGTCGACACCACCTCGTTAGTCGAGGCGGCCACGGCTTGCTGCTAGAAGAGATCCTTGTCTCATAGTTTTTGAGAAAAAAAGTCCAGAGACTTTGCGACCCTCTATGTTCGCATTTTATTTAAGTTATTGTTGTTCTTTGTTTTGTATTGTGTTATTTTGAAGGCAGGAACAAACTGGACATGCTCAGCTGCACATGCACACGCGCGCACACACACACACACACACACACACACACACACACACACACACACACACACAACTGTAACACATACACTTGCAGCAAGCCCTTGTACCCATTTGTAGCCCATTGTCACCTGCTGTCATGTTCACAGCTCAGCACTGAGGGCTGTTGTCACTGGAGTCTTGCACAGTTTGGCCTCCGAGCAAGCTAACAGCATGTTCAGTCTTCCTTTAATGAGGATCCACTGTAGGAGGTTGCCTGTGTAGCCAAAGCCCATTTAAAGAGTGTGTGACATTTCAATCGGCCTGTGTGTCTTCTCCTGCTGCCTACTCTGTGGCCTGTCTGAAGCTTCGTCTGCTCCAGTCTCTCCGTCTCCGGCTGCCGAGCCATCCTCCGTACAAAGCAGGACCACAGCAACGCCTCATCCATGCTGGCCGGCTGGCTGGATCGCCAGTGCAGTTGAAACTTTTCCAGCTAATTACTCTTCCAGTTGTAATGAAAGCCGATGGCTGTATGCAGGGCTCTCACACACAGTTAAACAGCTAGTGGGAAAAAAAAAATCTTCTGGCGTTTAACGATTGTCCCTTTGGCAGAGCGGTGCCTCGAAGCCCATGTGAAACAGGCTTCCTATAGATCATCTGACTCTGATTGACTGATGTGATTGGGCTGAAGTTAGTGAGGGCTGCCAGGGCAACTGTTCAGCTCTGTGACTGTTGCCTAAGAAATCCATAGCCTCTAATTACTGCTCTCGTTTCCCCAAATGCAAAGCATCCCTCTTCCCCTCGGGATACCAGCATCTCTGCTGCTCTTATCGTGCCATTCGATTGCAATTGTTCCACATCTGTGATCTATCTACATCTGCCCAATTAGCCCATACATCACTGATGTCTTTGTTCTTATTGATGCAGCTACAGTGGAGCTGCTAAAGCCAATGCTTAAATGGTACCGGGCCAACAACTGAACATAATGTGCACCGTTTTTAAGCAGCCAGAATCTGAGTCCGTGCCTCTTTCCGTAAGAGCCCCTTTGTTAAATGGAACTTTTGAATTGGCCCCATGTCACAGGAGACCCAGACTATTTATTCTGAAAGGCAAAAAAATTGTCTCGTGAAATTATGTTGTCGTCTGGTCTCTCGTTTTTTCTTTATTTCTGTTATTTTTACCTGTTCGGCCTGCAGCACTCATCTAAAATATGACGTCCATTTTTTAAGCAGCATTTCTTCTTTTTGTCAACTGGGAAAATACAGAACAAAAAAACACAAAAAACCGAGAGCGCTAGTTTAAAACAGAGCTGTCAAGTTTCTGCGAAGAGGCATCAGATTTGCATTTGTGTCGCTTTGCTTTTGCGTTTGTTTCACTGCTTCAGCCAGGCATATACCAGGCTAATTGGTCATATTTGCAGTATATAAGTCGCACGCTGCATTGCTTTAAGGCCTTTGATATGTCAAAAAATGTGTCAATATAGAACATATATTCTGTCTCCTCCTGTCTCAGAAGGTTGTAAACTTGCCGCTCTCTGAAAAGTGCGGTAATAGAACAATTTAGAAGCTTGCATTCTTACCCTAAAGAGCTCGTTGTGTTTAGTTCCCGGCTCTCACATGTGCTCAGCATACTAGAACTTCACACCGTCTGGTTAAAGGGCACACTTTTAGCACTGGGAAAAGGTCAGAAGAGAAAGCATGAACAAAGCTGACATTCTGTAATTATAGAGTGGTGCGTGTGCTCACAACTCCGCTCAGCAACCCCAGCGAGCGTCACGGCGTGGAGAAATGGGCTCGGTTCATGCTTGTGCTGCGAGGAATCAAAGAGCTTCACCTGCTGTCTTTATCAGTCAGTTTTTCCTCTTTCCTCTGCTAGAATAAAGTTGTTTTTTGTTGTTGTTTTTTTACCCAACTTGGATGGTTTGACGTTTAGTTCAGTTGTTTTTGCAAGATAAAAATAACTGCTATTAGCTGAATATGGTATCCACAAAAGTCCTTCTGAGTTTTGTAAAGTATTTTCTCTATTTATTTCTGTCCATTTGAAAACCCTCTATCAGACTGTTTGTCAGTTGGCCACCGACCATTTGGGCGTGCAGTTCAGTTCCAAAAATCCTGATCAAATGTATTATGTTGGTAAAATGCTAGCTTCTGTGGCTGCAGGAAGAGAAATATGCTTTATCTGGTTAAAAGAAAGACTTTACAATAACCTGCAAAGCGAAAGTGTGACCACGAGCCGACGAAGACATGAGACGCAGCAAAACATGGCTCGCGAAGTCCCGTTGACCCTCATCAAAAATGGCGATGACACTAAAATGCCTGAACTGCACATGAACTACATCTCCATCTGTCCTCTGCAGCATCAGCAGCTCTGAGATCTGCTGGCACCTTGTGTATTTGATTTTCTGTAGGTTAACATTTTCATTCCACAACGGTCTCTCTGTTTAACATAAAACACTAGCTGTTCATGAGGCTCAATTGCTTTACTGTATTCTCCAGTGGCACAACTTACAACAGCAGTCATCTCCATCGTTGCAAATTTTATTTGGTTCCACACCAGACAGCGATCTCATTTTGCAGTGAAACTCTTCGTATGGATCTGGTGTGCGACAGCTTCAAGTGTACTGTAGTAATAATTTCATAAAGATTGTGTTTTTCTATAAATGAATGTAACATGAAAATATCGTCTGTGCAGCCAAGGTAAATCAGAAAACTGTAACTCAGCGAGGACGGTTCGTCAGTGTGATCGCCGCTTTCTTTTTTGGCCACTGGTGACAGGGCGGTGCAGTGGTTAATACAGACGGCAGAGTAACTGAGTAATCATGGGCTCGGACCATTAAAGAGCCAGCTGTCACTTTGAAGTTGTGTTTTTATTTTTTAGAAAGACACTGAGCTTGTAAAGAAGATGTAAGCTCTGTGTGCTCCCCAGTCAGCCCACTATGATCATCTTCTGCTTGATGGTTCAGACATCCTCGTGTGTGTGTGTGTCTGTGTGTGTGTGTGTTTTTCTTCAAACCTCTGTGGAATAATTGGCTTAAGACACTCAAAAGAGACTACAGTTTTTGTCCTCACATCCACCCAGTCTCACCCCTTTTTTTTGGAGTTGCAGTTTACATGAAGCCTGTGTATCTGTAAACAGCGTGTCTCCCAAATTTGTTGTCAGCAGCTTCACACTGGGCTCCTACACAAGTCCCAGGCATTCAAAGAGGTTGAGTAAATTTAGAAGAAATATTGCAGTTTCAACATTTATCCAGTAAAGTTCATCGCTGGTCCACCCACGTTGGTGCTTTCATTTATTTATTTTTTTGCCGCTTAGGCATCTTCTCAGGATTGTGTTGGCGTGTACAGGCTCTGAGTTGTGTGTTGCACCTGTTAGGACTGGACCCACTTACAGCTTAATGGTAGGGCTGGACAATATGACCTAATATCTAAAGCATGTCATTACTTTTATCTCTTTAATAATAAATGTAACGACGTGTTTCATGTCATGGGAGACTTTGAGACATGTAATGGGATACATGTGGCCTGTGTGCACAAAACCTATTTAGCTCTACATTAAAAAGAGTCCATCCAACCATCTTACGCTTTAAATCCCTACTTGGTATGTTTTAGCCGAGCCAGACGGTGACCACATTTGCACTCTGACTTCGTAGCGGGGTGAAGGCCCTCATATGATTAGCCTGTTTTTATGGTCCTCTAATTCCAGTCATATCTCATTGGTGTTAAAAGTGCCACCTTGGATGCTTAGCCAGTGTTACTTGGATGTGTCACGTGTGTACCTTTTGAGGTCTTACAAACATTTAGATATAAAGTGTAATTGTGTGAGAGTGTGGGTCAGTGTTGGCAGGTTAGCATGCCAAATTCAGTAGACATATGTGCGAGACATCTTTGGAAAATTGCATATTGCACCTTTAAATGTGTTGACCTGCACAGGATGTTTTTCCTTTGATGCATTTGATGCATCAAATCACTAGGGGTTATGTGTGTACAGGTAAAAATGCATTAATGATCAAAAGCTCCACGGGGTTCCTTTAAAAGGCTTCTGATAGGCATGGATCACATCCTGCAGTCACTGCTTTATATAAAGTTTTCCACCTGCAGACCAGAGGATATGGAGATACTTTGGTTTCTGTGCAATCAGAAGACTGCAGAGCAAAACTATGGACATTGTACTTAAAAAAAAAAACAGAACTAAACAAAAACATTGTACTGCAGGGAAAATGATTTTGATTAAAATGAAATTGCAAAAAAAAAATCATTCACATTTCTGCTAAATTTTATATTGGCAACAGCAGGCTTACAAAATGATTTCAACCCTCCCAGATTAAAACCAGTCCTCACCAGTTCAAACATACCATTCTCACCATTTACTAAGAAGGTGTGTGTAAACACACCTGCACATTTTAATCTGAAGTTTACTTGCACTGCACACATTTCGTTTGAATCTATCCTGTTCTGTTTGATTGTAAAGTAACTCCAGGGGGGCATGCATTTAGCTTTGCCATCTTTAAACGACGATTCCTCTACGCAACACAGGCCCCATCGAAGCGACAAACCAAAACCTAAGAGCACAATACACCGAGGTCAGATCTGCTGACATTCTCCACTTGGTCGAACTCATCAGCCCTGTTGGTAAACATGAACTTTACTGTGTGCACTCTGCTGATTTTTTTGCATTACGCGATCCCTGGGTCCTAAGGTTCAGATTTTCCAGCTGATTACCTCCCACCGCTGTTTGGAGTTGCCGGGGTGTGAAGTGGCCCCGAGGAGCTCAAAATATCTGAGATTTGGGCAGGGGGGGGAGCTTGCAAAGGGAAATGCTTAAACCTTGTTACACTGTCACTGCCCTGTATACCTGTCCACTTTTGTTTTGGTTTGAGGAGATTGGGCAGCTTCCTTTTTTATTTTGCTCCGCTTTCCAAGCCTCAAAACTTTCCCAGGGTAACGCTGAAACTTTACAGTGGCCTTAGTTAACTTTATTAATCTCTGTATTAGCTGATAGAAATGTACAGCCAATACATGTTCATAAAGTGTGTTTAGTAACTGGAAACATTCCTAATATTCACAAGTAGACACTAGCAGCATTAATATGTACTCAAAATGCCAAAATACTTAGATTAAAGCATCCAAATAAGGTCATTGTAAACTCAGGCTTTACCCCCTCTGTCTTTTTGTTCTTCCTTTTTTTTCCCCCTCTGTCTCTTTGTGTAGCGGCATTATATATCTCGAGGATGTAGGTTGTTAATATGTATAATTTAGCAGTTGCTGTTTTGGTTTTTTTTTGGGGGGGGGGTTGGTTTTGTAAATAATGAGAAAGTATTGTGAATGATATTTGTTGAATGATTTAAAAAAGAAATCATTTATGGCAAACCTCTCTCGGCTTTTAAAAATGTGACTGCAGTACAATAGCATATTTTGTATGTAAGACAGCAGAGTAGGATGAACAAGCATTACTAGAAGCTGATGAAAACTACATGTAAAACTTGAGGATAATAGCTTACTGACCTTGTAATTATTGATGTACATAAAAGAATGACAGAACATTTTTGTCTATTATTAAATGTGAAAATCCACCCATTGCTGTTTGTCTTGATAACTACGAATAATTAATTTCAGGATTCTCCTGCAGTGCTTGTTTGAATGTGCTTGCTTAGTGCCAGAGGGATGGTGCTTCAGACTATGAACAAATTCGGGAAAGATGTCTTTCAAGTAAGTACTCGACTTGAAATGATTGTCTTTGATGCTGTAATTCCAAAACAAGCCCCCTTTTGCATCCCCTAGAGGATCTTCATCTCGCAATGATGAATTTAAAAGTACTAGAGCTGTGCAAAATATGACAAATTAGTTTAGGGATGGATCAGGGTAAAGGCGGAGTTCCTCCTGTGCTGTAAAATTACAAAATCTCAACTCCCTTTATATGAAATTTTAAACAACTTTAAACTGTTTATTTTTAAGGTGATGCTGACTAAAATTACGAAGTTTGCAGACTTTTGCGACAGTGCCATTTAGACGCACGAGACCAAAGTGGGGATGTTTGGCCAGAATGCACAGCACCACATCCGGCGAAAGCCAAACACAGCACATCTGCACAAACGCCTCACACCAGCTGTCAGCTCGGCGGTGCAGGGGTGATGGGTTTGTTTTGCAGCCACAGGACCTGGGCACATCGCAGTCATTGAGTCGACCATCAATTCCCCTCTATATTAAAGTATTCTAGAGTGAGATATGAGGCCATCTGTCTGACAGCTAAAGCTTAGCCCTAACTGTGGACAGTGATCCCGAGCACAGCAGCAAATCTACGACAGAGAGGTGCTGAAATCGCCCAGTCAGAGTCCAGACTCAACATGACTGAAATGCTTTGGCAGGACCTCCAGAGAGCTGTGTAAAAATGAATGCCTGCAAACTTCAGTGAACTGAAGACTGGGATAAAATTCCTCCACAATACTTCAAGTTATTGCTGCTAAAGGTGTTTCTAAAAGTGTTAAGTAGTCTTTCACACGCCGCTTCTCCACTTTTGGTTTTAAAATAATAAATAAATAATGACTGTAATATGTGTTGCTCATCCCAGGTTGTGTTTACCTTATTTTTAAGACCTGCTATGTAAAAGCTTCGAGTTGATAGGGAGTAGACTTTTATTTTTACTGTGACTGTACTGTAAGGCAACATGAGGGACAGTGTGTTGGGATTGGATATTACATTAGCCAGAATACTGGCAAAACAGAGGCAGGCACAGGCTCCACACTGAGATGTAGACAGGTTTGTTCTCTTTCACTCTGTGTGAATCTCATTCAGGTTTTTGAATAAATCCCTGAATAAATTTCAACTTTTAAAAATTTTCAATAAAAATATTTTTTTTCCAGTAATTCTGATGACTTCTGGCTTTTTTGGGGGCTGTTGCTAGAGAACAGAGGGGAATCTAAGCTGCAAGGATAGACAAATCATAAAGAACTAAACAGCATGGTGATCCATCAACTTTTTATCTAGCACCATCATCATCATCTGAGTTGACAGGAGAACTCGCTGGCAGCATATGAGCCCAAAAATATGTGCATGTTCCGAGAGCGTCTCCTCGGAAGGCTTCTAGAAGTTAAAAGTTGCTCATCTGTTTGGGAACACAAGAAAAGGTGAATAAACAGAGCCCAGATTTCATGCAAACAACCTTCTCCTGTATTCTGCAGGCAGTGCAGAAAATCTGGGAGTGTGCTGTATTTATTGGCGAGGTGTGATTCGCCCTATAAAGAAACAAAGACCCGCGTCCTGTGGGGGTTTTTGGGGGGACTCTTTGGTGGACACCTGTGTACTTCCCAGTGAAGGGGACTTTGTGGCTTCCTTGGAATAAATGTACAGCTAATGTAAAAACCTGCAAAAGCCACTAGGTCTGTTGAAATGTAGTAAATGAAACTGGCACTCATATGCAATGAATACATTCTTAGGAGGCGTGTGTCTGTACAAACCACATAATTGGGGCGAAGTGGGCTTCCTATTAATAAATAATATATTTCGTAAGTCATCATAGCAAGAACCTGGTTCTTGAAACACAAGTTATGCCTGTAGGCAGTGTTAACGACCCCGACACTTTGGCACACAAATGTGATATAATGTAACTCCTGCAAGGACAAGACCTGGTAATGAAATGACCATTGTACAATTAAAGGACAGATTTCAATGCTTGTAAAAGCCTGAGCAATGAGAGGATGCATTATATAGATGTTGCATGCTCTGTCCTACATAATATGCTCTCATTAGGAGGGGGGAGGCCCTGAGGTGGTAGTGCAGACTGATAATGACCTGGAGACATGTTGACCAGTTGTCGAGGCAGAGCTGCCACTGACAGGACGATGAAGCTGTATTTCAGTCGAAAACACATAATTATTTATAGATGGAAACAGATGCGCCGTTTCTCAGCCTGTAATGCAACAGATGTTTTGTTAACAAGTGTAAGGTGTGTGTGCGTGCATGTGCATATCTGCGGTTGTGTTTATCAGCATTTATTTATTTGGATTGTAACTGATTTTTTTTTTTTTGGCCCCTCTCGAGTTTGCCTTCTTTCATGCTAGAAACTCAGTCTTCTAGAAAAGATGCCTTGTGTACACAGCTCGCACATCCTATTGCAAACTAAAGCGAGGTATTCGTGTTTTAAAATGCATGTCTGTAGTACTGTAGCAGCATACTCATCTCCCTGCTTCTGCTTTGTGATGATGTTGAGTGTGCAGATTGTGCACAGGAATACTCGGCTGGCTTTTAACAGAGTTTACGCACTTTTTCTCCAGAGGAATAGTGTCTACCACATCACAGTCTGATGCCATTTCCTGTCGCCACCCCAAACAGTGACAAATGGAATTACAAAGCAGCGCCACACGCCCTGCGATAATACCGCTCTGACACAAACAGCAGGAACGTCCAATCAGTCTGTTTCACCTCAAGTCAAGTCCCTACTGTGACACCCTGTCAATAATTTGGTGGATAGCCAGCTCTTCAGTTGGGACCAAGTCTGCGTCCAGCTGGCCTGTTCCATTTTTTTCCTTTCATTTCTGCCCTCGCCCACTATTTGCTTTAAAAAAAAATTCAGAGAGCATTAGCCGCCCTGTGGCCTGTTAACAGTAGACCGCAAAGAAAAAGAAAACTGTTTTCATATTTTTACTTTAACCCACTCTCAGGTCTGTGGTGTGCTGCTACTTCCGCTCAAAATTAAGGAATAAAAGAAAATGAAAGCTCATTAATGCAGTGGACCTGCCAAGGTTGCAAGCGTGAACTAAAAAGGCCACAGTGCCACTTTTTTATTGCTTTCTGCTCTAAGAATTTGGATTTCCTCCTACTCTGATTCCTCTCATATAAATATATATTTATATCCCACGTTCGTGCCACTCTTCTCTGTCACCTTAGACTTGCTGTAAAACGGATTTATTAACTTTTTCTCCTAACTTGTTTTGCCAGGCTGCAGGGTCGACTGGCACATTTCATTTGTATGTGAGTGCAGCAGATCCCGGGTTGTCCAGCCGAGCTCGGCTCCTTTTAAGCGGCACACAGCAAACGGGCCTAGCAGGTGTCTGTGGGTTAAAAGTGTCGGTTTAGCGAGACAAAAAGTTTTCCCCATGTTCAATTGTCGGATTGTGATCCGCCCCTCCCATCTGCTGCTTCAAGTGAGATAAAACAAATGTTGAGAATTATTATTTGTAAATACACTTTTCCCCAGGCCTGTTTTCAAATAATCACTGCTATTTTTAATGCTGCGGTTAATGTTTCCGAGCCCTCCAGGCTAAGCGGCGGCAGGGGAAGCTGAGTGTCGCTGAGCTGCTGTGTTCTCACCAGCAATTATTCATCACCAGTCATCCTCCATCTCTCCTTTATTCTTTCTCTCCCTTTAATCTCTGCGTCTACCACTCCTCCCTCCTTCTCACTCACTCCTTGTCTCCTTTTGTTCCCATCTCTCACTCTCCTCTTTTCACTTCCTGTTCTGTTTCTTTTGCCTCGTGACCCACAGTTCCTTCTTCTCTCTTTCCCTTCTTATTCTCTTCACTGATTCCAGTCCTTTCTCATTTTTCCTTCCTCTTTCCTCGTGAATTCTCAGTCCTTCTTACACTCTTCCCATTCAACCCATCATTCTGTTTTTTCTTGCCACCCCCTTTCATGATGTAGATGTTCCATCTTCCTTCTTTTCTGCCCCTTTCCTCCTTTTTTCTTGAGTTTCCATCTGTTATTTCCATCTTTGATCCCTCAGCTTTTTCCTCTTTCCTTCTTGTCTCCTTCCATCTCTAAATTCATTTCTTCTTTTCATTTTCTTCTCTTTCATCTCCACATTCCCTGCATCTTTCTGCCCGTTTTCCCTCCTTCCCCAGTTCTCTTTCCCTGTCTTTTCCCCTTCTTTTTCATTCCTTCCATATTCCCTTTCACACGGACCCCTAGCTCATCTTTCCCATCCTTCCCTTTTTGTTTGTCTTTCACTTCCCTTCCTCTCTCCTTCTGCCCCCACTTTTCCTCTCATGTCTGTCTCCCCCCCCCCCCCCGTTGCTGTCCATCTTTCTTTGACGCTTCCCCTTCCCAATTATTTTCCTACGTACATCACACACTTATGTACATCTGTCATTTCTCAGCTCTCCTGCTTTCTTTTTTTCCCCTTATATCTACTCTTTTCCTCATTCCTGGCACCGCTCTCCCTTTGATGCTCCTTTCTTCTCACTTTTTCTCTGATCTTTCCTTCCTTAAATCCTTTCCTCTCTCTTTTTTTTTATCTCCTTTTCAGTTTCTCTCCGTCTTCCACCTCTCACTCTCCCCCTCTTCCTCCCACTACCTTCCTTCCTGTCATCTCACCTTTCTGTCTCTCTTTCTCTCACCTACTCTTGTTTCTAATCCCTGTCACGTCTCTTTCCCTCGTTGTTTCGGGCTGCTCTTGTCTCTCTTAATCCTTTCTTTCTCGTTGTCCTCTTTTGCTGTTCCCTCTTTGATTATTTCTATTTATTCCTTCTATTTTCTCCCGCTTTCTTTTCCTAAATGTTCCCAATCCCACTCACTTAATTCCTTTCTCTCCGATATCCTCCGTGTGTCTCATTTCTGACTTTGTTTCTCTTCCCTCTCCCCTTCCTTCTCTCACTCTCCACTACCTGCTCCGACCCTGTTTTCTCTCCGCCTGAGGAGCTCCTATATGGTGTAAACAGATGATTAGGTGCTGTCCTTTGATTCCAAGTCTTTGACTAAATCCATCCTGATCATTATGACAGGCTGCACACTCTGCTCTGTAGCAGTTGGCTGATAATGAGCCTCTTATTTTTCCTCTCTTTATCCCCTCCACCCCCTCCCCTCCTTCACATTACAACGGTGCTGTTTATGAAACCATCCTCCCCTCCTCCTCCCCTCCTCCTCCACCTCATCATCATCAACATCTGAGTCTAATTTCAAGTAAGCAGATATTGTTTGCAGACTTTACAGGCGTCTGCCCATTTTCGGGTCATCTAGTCTTTATTGCTTTCACCAAACAGTCTAATGTAATTATCTCTCCTCAGCTTTGATTCGCTTGGTTTTTCAGCAGTGCTGTCAGGGGCAATAATGTCTGTAGAAGAAAAAAAAATTCCCCCGTCGTCTTTCAAATTTGCTGAACAAAGGTTACACAGTGAGATGGATTCTCAGGAATGCTGCAGTTGTGTTTTTCTGTCTCGGATGTCAACTTTTTTTCCCCCTCGTGCATCGCTCTGTCACATTATGACAATTGGTAAACGATTCTCGGAGGAATTTCTTCGATCACTCTGTCCTCAGCTTCGTTCTGTATGCTAGGCCGTCGGATTCTGACTGATGATGATGATGATGTCTTTCCCCCCCTCTGTTCTTGTTATGTTGAAGGACTTCACTCATTAATAATCTGCAGTAAGTCCATCATGTTTGCTTGTGTGCTGCAGGTCCCAAATAAAGGGCTTCAAAATGACAGAAACAGTCCACGATGTTGCTAATAAGACAAAATGCCTGTAATGTGTCTGCAACAGTGGGTGGAGGAATTTTCTAAGATTTTTGATGTCTCTCTTGTAGAACTTAGCCTCTGTGACATGACAGAATAACCTAAGCATCACGATTAGTAGCTGCAAGAAGGATAAAGACAAATGCGATAGACAGGTGAGCAGAAACAACTCAGCAGTTACAGGTGACTTTGCTGAAACCAGCAAGCCTGATGTAAACAAACCTTTTTATGTGGAAAAAGGACAGAATTGGAAATAAAGACAGCTTTCTTCCTCCAAAGCCTTCTCCTCTTCTGTACCCCAGCCATCAGGAGAGCAGGCGGTACTGTACACTCATGTGAAAAAGAAGTTACTCTACTTTTTACTCCTGCCCTTACTGCTTCCACAGGAATTAAGAGTGTAAGAAGCAGCCAGGTGCTGCTAATCAAATGCAATTGATTAATTGCTCATCAGCAAGTGTGACCACCGCTATAATAGCAGACAGTTTGCTGATATGTAGCATTCAGGTGTGTGCTAATACAACGCCACAATCTTCCCCGGAGTGGACATCCCGGCAAATTCAGCCCAAGCTCAGAGAAACTGCAAAAAGCCTAAGAGCTACATATCTGACTCTACAGGCATTCGTTAAATGTTAAATATTACTGAATAAATATGGCTTATTTGAAAAGGTTGCAAAGAGAAGGGTTCTTCTCTCCAAAGGAACATGGCTGCACGGCTTACAGAGCAAAGCTGCATCTGAACAAACCACAAGACTTCTGGCACAATGTCGTCGGGACAGATGAGTCCAAAGTGGAGGTGTTTGATCATAATGCACAGCACCACATTTAGCAAAAGCCAAACACAGCATATCAGCACAGACACATCACACTAACTGTCAGCGCGGTGGTGCAGGGGGTGATGATTTGGGCTTCTTTTGCAGCCACAGGACCTGAGCGCCGTGCCGTCACTGAGTCGACCAAGACTTCCGCTGTATACCAAAGTACTGAGTCAAATGTGAGGTCATCCGCCTGACAGCTATAGCTTGGCACAAACTCAGCCACACAACAGGACAATGATCCCAAGCAGATCTACAACAGAAAGGTGCTGCAATGGCCCAGTCAGAGTCCAGACCTCAGCTTGACCTTCAGAGCACTGTGTAAATGAATGCCTGAAAACCTCAATGAAGCAAAGAGTGAAGAGGAAAGAAGTGCGGGCTAAAGTTCCTCCACACTGATGCGCGTGGCTGATGTCATACAGCAAAATCAGACTTTCACCATGATGACTTGTGGTGGCAACAAAAACGGCGTGCCTCCCTCAGCTTTAAAAGCACAGAATCTGTTTCCTCATAAGCATTTAGTTTATTTTCAGCTTATGTGCTACAGTTGAATTTGGGGAGCCAAAAAGTGTCACAAGTCAGTAAACACTCTTGCATATGTTTATTACTGCACTTCACAAGTCAGTTTAGGATGTCGGGCAGTACTTGGCTCCCTGTTGGTGGTCAGATTTTGAGCTTCTTTTTTTTTATCAGACTTCAGCACTAGCAGCAGCAGCCACAGACCTAACAGCTACAGCTATGTGGGACAGACCTCCTGCTGTCCCACATAGCTGTTGACCCAAAATATGGAGACTGGCACCAATTACAGCTGCAATATGCAAAGCACAGGTGGCGCACACGTGCAGCTGGAGTCTCAATTTGTACGGATGACTGGCTGAGCCTTTTTCTTTAGCCAAGCAGCAACTTGGGTGAGACAATGATGCAGTGATTTCTAAGTTATATCAGGGTACTGTCAGCCTTTTTCCAAAAACTTTAACATCAAGTGTTTCTGTGGCTATTTCCAGCTGCTGTGTGCCTCACCTCAGCCGCCTCACAGATACATCCTTGCATTATAGCCTTAAGGTATGGAGTAGGTTAGAAGAAACACCAATTTGCTCTAGGTTTATTTACACCAGGGGTCTCATTTATTAAAGTTTCTGATGCTCAAGTTTGGCCTCAAAGTTGTGCTTTGTAAAGTTTTCATGTCAGAATTAGCCCCTCAGTGATTTTCTCTGACATATCAAAAGCAAACTTTGGATAAAATCCTTTTTTATTTTTACTCAAGGTATGAATGTTATAGACATCATATATATGGTATTCACTGTGTAGTATATACACTGTACTATAACAGCTTTACAAATCACGCCCTGTGTGTGTGATGAAACATGGATTTTTAACTGGATGCCGGGGGGGGGGGATACAGAGAGCTGATGCTGATCAGGGTCAACAGTCACATCTTGTCAAGACACCCAGAAATTTCTAGACAGGTCAAAGAAGTCTTCCCTCCCCTCCCTTGTGCAAGAAAGTGGTCAGAATTCACCTCCATTTACAATGTCATCTTTATTTCTGGAAGTGACACATGTCACATCAGGGATTCTGCCAGCGCAGACGAACAGGGAGCAGGTTGGTCAGTCACCTCGCTGCACCGCGATGCACGCTGACTGATGAAACACAGGACAAATCAAAACAGGGCGCTCAGCTGGTGACACATCATGATATGAGACAGAGGCTCTGTGAAAACCAAAGGGGGCCCCTCTAATCTCCAGAAACTTGCATAAGTGAAGTTTTGGTGATTTTTTTTTTTCATATGAAAACTTAAAGTGCCAGTTCACCCAAAACTACAAAATAAGCATTTCCAACTTCAATTCCTTAAATTCAGGAATGCTCCTTTTCTACAGTGTCCATCAGTGTGGATGTAAATAATTCAGAGCAGCCATATACTGTAATATACATTCATGTGTGGCTGCCACAGCAATGTTTTAGTAATTTAAACAATAATAAAACCTTTGAACTCAACTTTTTAATCAGTTAATTCATGATTAAGGGCTTGATTAATGCTTAATTAAACATTTCCTAATGCTTAATCAATCATATTCCACTAATAACGGGAACTTTTAGATTGTTAAAGAAAATCCTTCCTCAGTGAGACTTTAATTTAGTAGGACTCCTTCATTGACTGCTTGACTACCTGTCTTTTGGAAAAGGGCTCCAGGGCAGCTTTACCAAAATCCATTTATATACTGCTTATTCACAGTCCTTGGAAGGGTTCTTCTCAGTGAATCAGAAGCAGCTAAAAAGGCCAGTGACACGCTCTGTGAGATACTCCTCAATCTGCTAGTCCATAAGTTATTCTTGGCTTCCAGATCATCTTTAAAAGAATCAGTAAATTGTTATTTAAGCATTAATAAATCCATTGTAGTGCAGTTTGATAACCTATATCTGTAACACGATGTTTAAGATCTGAGAGCGAGCGAGCTGTCTGCCTTCTGTGCGGCAGCTTTTAAGCCTTTTCTGTTTCTGTTGACTTTTACTAGAAGCTGTTTTCAGATAAAGCCCTTACACCCTACCTGCCTGCCGCTAAACAGTTGGCAAAAATACCGACCAGCTGGTGAATGCAGGGAAATATTTACCTCAGGAGCCAAGAGCAGAATAGAACTAAATGACAATTATATTGTAATAAATGAAAAGTGTTACAGGGGCCAGACTGTTGGGTAGCTTTTAAATGTAATACAGATGAAATTGGTCCCACCCTGTGACCCTAATAATAAACCTTTGGCCAGCATAAAGGAAAACTGAAAGTAAAGGCTCTGTAAAAGCAGAATTATTGCAGAACTGTTAGATTTCACAGGTTTCTCTAATGAATTGACCGGTGAGTGTAATTTTTTTAAAATTTGTATTTGGAAGCCAGCAGTTGGTTTTCTCCTGAAACCTGGGAAAATAAAACCAAAAACTGAGCATAGCGTTAGTACTGGCAGACCATCGAGTCAAGCTCAGCTAGCAATCCTGGCAGATCTGCTGATCGAGTCTTTCGTGAGTAGTGCCGACTCAAACAGACTCTACAAACCCGCACATTACAGTTATTAGCTGCATTTTCCCATTTCAGTGCAGCTAGCCAGCAATGAAGAACCATGTACTGCTTAAGAGAGTGTGTGAAAGTGGATAGTGTGTCTTTGTTTTTAACATAAACTCACTGCTGCAGCCAGGGGCAGAACAAAGTGACCCCCCCTTAGACTGCTTTTTAGTTTTAGTTTCCTTGTTTTCCACTCAGCTAACAGTTCTGTCACTAGTTAACTAACATAAACTGATGTAAGTCTATTAGCAGCCACTAACCAACCAACCCAGTGACGTCACCTTCTCTACTGGCACAACAACGCAGCAGGGCTCCATGCTGTAAATTAGCCTTTACACCTGTAGTGTTTCATGTCCACTTTAAGCTGCTTTGGCCCACAGCTTCTGGTGCCTCTGCAAGCCACTTTGCAACCCACTTCCACTGTAGCATCATCGATGCCTGCTCTGTTCTGTGAGGGGTCCTCCTGCAGCTCTCCCCGCAATTTGGCCATCCAAATGGAAAGGCAGGGATGTGTGCTCCCCCTGCTTTAGCACTTCCATATAAGTCCATAAAAATGGCTGCAGATGGAATAAAAATCCAAATTTCTGGTCTTCTATATAGCTACATGATTTGGTTAGTGACAGAATATTTGTGATTTGAGTGAACTGGTTCTTTAAGGTAGTTGAATTATGGCCCTCACCTGTTAAAACACACTGAAATGACATGAGTATCACTGAGGAAGTATAAACTGTTTTTTCCTTCTCGCAGGCAAAATGGGATTCTTGTGCTGTCATGAAACTATCTGGTCTTTACAGTGTTGCTTTTCTTAGGTCCATCTTGGATGTGCTATTTTCTTCATGAAGCTCGCATCGCAGGCCAGCACATTTTCATTGTGTGAGAATCAGTACATGTGGTATAATTTAGAAATGCAGTTGAATAAACTGAATTAAATGGCAGTACCGAAGGTTGCCCCTACACCCCACAATATATTTTTACTCTGGAGCGCCTTCCACAGACAGGTCCATTTCAGCACGCAGAGCTGTGCCTTTACTGTACATATTGTAAATTCTTCACTGTCCCATACTGAACGTAGATTCCCTGCAGGTAGCAGCCAACATGGGTCACTGCTTCCATCTCACAAAGGCAGATGCATCCATTCATCCATTCAAATGTGCACCGACTACATCCCACCAGTTCAGCCTTATCAGCAAAGCGTGATTGGTCACAAACTTGTCAATAGATATGTTTTCTCTGCAACAAAGTCCACTTACTTTTAAAAAATATAAACTTGTCTCAACCTCTTTCCATTTTACATTGATTGATTGTTTCTTTAAGTTCTAAAGAGGAACAGACCCAAGATACATCGTAGGCCTTCACACTTAAAGCTTAATGAATGACTACATGAAGAGTCCCCTTCCAAAGTGAGGTATCCACCGGGTGAATTTAGGTCCTTGTGTGATGACATAATACACTTCTATCTTCTTTGAATGTTAAATTTTAACTTAAATGTCTCATATATATATATATATATATATATATATATATATATATAAAAATTTTGTTTTGGAAATGAACTCTTCATACTTGCAACATAGACACAACAATAATCAAATAATTTCACTGTGACGTCATGAGAACATGTGCTTCCATCTAACATTCTGGGTAGCAAAATGATTGGTTCAAATTTAAACTGTGCCTTCAAAATAAAGCGCGAAGCTGAATGGGCGGAGTGCCCACGCGCACTCCAGCTTAAATTTTGTGTAACACGTCATCACAGTTCATCTGAGAGAAAAGTCGTAACATTTAATATTTTTCTTTTACATCAAGGAATGTTCAAGGACAAAAAAAAGAAAAAAAGAAAGAAGTTGTGCTGTTTTATATGTATATATTTAATAGTTTTCCTGCACTGCGTCTTCAGTGTCTTTCGCTGTACACCTTCTGATCGCGCTGGCCATTTTCACCATAGTTTGGAATTTATTATCAGATTAGTGAAGTCTGCTTGTGTGTGTGTGTGTGTGTGTGTTTGTAAAGGTTTGTGTTTGGGCAGGCGTGAAGCAGGAAATGAGGTGTGTGCTTCCTGTTTATCCCCCCTATGTTGCCGTAGTGGCGCCCTCTCAGGTGGTCTTCGCAAAGGTGTGGGCTGCACAATACATCAGCTCTGAGTCATGATTCACAAATAGAAATTAAGTGTGATTTTTATGACAGAGAGGGAGAGGGCAGCAGGGTAGGACAAAGTTGACCCTTTCCCTCACCGTCACTTGACACATAGAAAATGGCTGTTTTTTCTCTTGCGCCCCAACCCTTCCCCCTTGGATCTTGACATTTGTCTTTGGAGGCCAGGTAACCGAGGCCTCTTATGGACTGGAGAGCACCAGGAGCATCAAAGCCAGGCCCAGCAGCGGCATGGAGAGGCAGATAGGCTTGGCTCCGTGGTCCAAAAGGCCCGGAGAGGGAAGAGTGGAGTCTCCCTCGATGCCCCACAATCTGTCATTCTCGTTTACCTGAAGGAAAACATCCAAATCTGGGGATGAAACATCCATTTATGTTTTACAGAAATACAAAACAATCTGTTACCTGCTGCTGGATTTAACACCAGGAAATACATTTTGAGTGCAGGCAGGAGGAAAAAAAAAAAGATCTGGGATTTTATGAGCAGCTATATGGGTATATTGGCCAAATTTTCCACATCCACAGTTGAAAAATAAGATAAGTGATGCCAAGGACATAGCCACTTATCAACCTGATGCAATTTCACAGTAAGAGATGGCCTTTTTTTGGCTCTTCAATCACTCAAGCTCTTTTTTATCTTTTTTTTTTTATAAGCATGCAACAAATTATCAGCCAAACATTGATTCAGTAATAAGATGACCATCACTGGTTGCTGTGGCCTTTGTTACTGGTGTGTGTAATTTCATGTTTTTCTTAATAAAAAGATTTTACACTATAAATGAATCCCGTCTCTGTGGGGAGTTTGCACATTCTCCTTACGACTGCCTGGGTTCCCTCTGGGTACTCTGGCTTTCTCACACATGCATGTTAGTCTGATTGGCGATCTCAATAATTAAGAGATTTCACTTTGAACATCCGTCAGGCCTTTCCTGACCCCTTTGTACCTGTCTGGATGCCCTAATGGAAAAGCTTTTAACAGAAAAACTGCATGTTTGAGACTTCATTTGAAAATAAATATCTTTGATACCTTCATAACATCCAAAGGAAACTGGATAATGAAATCACAACTTCATACCTGAAAATGAGAATTTCAAATAAAAACAGAAATAAAAAGGATGTGTTGATTAAAAATATTTGATTGTAAATGGGATTTTTTTCCCTCCACTCTCCTTTTGACTACCTCATTTGTATAGTACTGACGACTGAAGCTGTGTTGCAGGGCAGTTTCAAGACAATGTGACAGGATATTGTTCATATCTGCCGTCCACTGACGCAATTAACTTTGATTGGTGTCAAGTCAGCGACGTGTCACTCAAACCTCGTGTGATGCTCGACTGTTGAGTGACAAAATGTCCACGTTCTAGAAAGTGTCTTTTTCCTGTTTACTCTCTCTCTTTGCCACAGTGTCCGCTCCACTGCAGTGAAAGGATGATACACACTGTTGAGACAATTGCGTGTGAGACACACCGTTCAGAGGGCTCGGGGCAAAAAAGATGTAATTTGGGCTTTGGCCATTTTTCTGCAGCTTTCCCCTGGAACCAAGTAAGTGGCCTACTTATAAATTTAGCTTGTGAAGTTTATTTATATCTGCTGCCAGACTGTCAATTATGTTATCTACAGCATTTTTTTTTTTTTGGTTCCCATTTGGAGCATAATGCATGGAACAAATTTCTTTTCCCTGATGTAAATTACATAATTTAGAAATTCCTCCTCATCATTAAAATCTGCAATACTGTGTGCATGTTTAATGCAAAACAGGCTGTTCGCATTAAAATTTATGTCCAACAGAATTCAGTAGTTGTTTACTTTCCTCTTGCATTGTATGGGCTTTGTTAATGGAGTTTACAGAACCTGTTAATAGTGTTGATAAAGTAGCAATGTAAGTTATGTGTGTTCAAACTGATGGTGTGCACACAAGACGATAACACACCCATCCTGCACACCCTCAAAGACCAAAGACAACTCAAACCCATATCCATATGTTCCTACATGGATATGCGTTCCTTGGACAGTCGGAACTCCTTGGGTGGTTGGATTTCTAGAGTCGGAAAGTCATTCCGCTGGTTTTGTTGCGTTCATGTGCTTTACAGCTGGAATGTGAAAACAACAATGGAATTTACAGTCTTTAAATAATATGCTGAAAGCTGTTTCCAGTTCTGAGTACAACCTCAGATGAAGAACAGCACATATTACACTGTGTCGCTACTTATTTAACACAAACTAAGGCAAAACATTCTGTTCGACTTTGACAGTCAAGCAACTTTTCTGTTCGACCTTTCCTGTCTGTCACATTGTTGTGGAGGAATTTTGGCCCACTCCTCTTTATCAAGCAGGGTGAAGCCTGGGCTTTGATCGGGCCACAGCTACAACTTTTCCTTTTCGGGCGTTCTGTTTTGGATTTGCTGTGCTTGGGATCATTGTTCTGTTGCGTGACCGAATTCCTGCTAAGCTTCAGCTGTCAGACAGATGGCCTCACATTTGACTCTAGAACACTTTGATGTTCAGAGGAGTCGCCCAGGAAGTGTCCCGGTTCTGTGGCTGCAAAACAACAAATAGGACACAGACTAAAGGAGAGAGAGGACAAACATTCAACGACATGCTGCAGTGGTATAGCAACATGTGGGGAGTGAAAAGTGGGGAATGAAATGAATCAAGTGCATTTTATTAGCAGCACTGGCTGCAACTTACCCTCTTTATTCCTATGGAAACAGTAAGGATGGATTTTTTCTTAGTTTTTATTAAATAAATAATGACACTGTAATTATTGACCTGTTCTGATGATTTTAAAAGATGATTTTTTTTAACTGTCTTCCTCGGTAGAACCTTAGATGAAAGATGGCGTACGTTCCTTTCACCATGACAGTTTAATTACTTTACTGTCTTGTCTGTCTGGATTAATGCTAACAAATACTTTTCTATGTAACTGAGGTCACTTTATGTGGAAATCAAAACATGTTTACCTTCAAACGTTTGCTTTCATCTGCCAAGTTTTTGAGTATGAGGCTTTCTCAGACTTTGAGTTTCTTTCTGACTTGATTGAGTGTTCATGTGAAATTTAGTCTCAGTTGTAAATTTATTTAAACTACATGAATGCACAATAATACAGGTATTTTTGAAATACCTGTATTATATTAAATTGCATCTTAAAGATGCCTTGATTCACTCATATTCCATGGGTTAGTCTTCACTGAGCTGAGCCTAATCAACGTATTGAGTTAATAAATCAATAACAGCTTTTCACTTTTCACTGCAGCAGAACTGCAATAGGCTGAGGCTGCTGGGGGGTTCCCATGATGCACTGTTTCTTCTTCACGCTCTCTGTTTATACCCCCCCCTCTGCATTTAATCATTAGTTATTATTAATCTCTGGCTCTCTTCCACAGCATGTCTTTTGTCCTGTCTCTCTCCCCTCAGCCCCAACCAGTTGCTGCAGATGACTGCCCCTCCCTGAGCCTGGTTCTGATGGAGGTTTCTTCCTGTTAAAAGGAAGTTTTTCCTTCCCACTGTCGCCAAATGCTTGCTCATAGGGGGTTGTTTTGACTGTCGGGTTTTCTCTGTAATCATTGCAGGGTCTTTACCTACAATATAAAGCGCCTTGAGGCGACTGTTGTGATTTGGCGTTATATAAATAAAATGGAATTGAATTGAATAAATAACATATAAAATAGAAACTACAGCATGAGCATGTTTTATCTTTTCTTAGATTCATATTTCTTGCACAACTTAATATTTAAAAAATGAATCTGAGTTTTTTGGAATTTACAAGTAAAACGAGTAAAAACAAATTATTCTAAAAGGCAAAAAAATAAAAAAATTCATGTTTCTCAATGCTTCTTGAGCCACTGAGGATACCTTGAATTTGGATGCTGAAGCAAAGAAGTGAATTTTCTGCACAAGCTGCCAAATAAACAGAGAGCCAACTCTCTTCATCTCAACTTCTCCATGACCTGGTGCTGTGTGAATTATACAGGCTGTGTAAATCCCATCCATCTGCTGCTCCCACTAAGTTAAAACAAACACTTAAAGATATCTGCGGCTTTATGACCCGACTCTGAGTGAGGCCGTCTCCATTAGTGCCTGTGTGTTTGGAGAAGGCTGTACATCATATTTTCAGTCTTCCATCTCGTCTCACCTGAGTAGGTATCTGTGCTCGCAGGATGTTCTGCTCTGTTTCCATAGAGATGCCTGGGGCAGTGGTTGCCAAGTGTGGGCTATGGTTGTCCGTTGCTGGACTGGGCCTCCCGGGCTGGCTGGCGCCTGTTTTCACATCCGATCCATTTCCAAAAGCCTGAATCGCATTTTCTGGAACAAAAGAGCAGCGGCAGAGACACTGACATGACATCCATGCTGAAACACATCGGGAGACTTTGATCATTTTTACATGAGTCATCACCTCGAGTGTTTTTTTCCCTTCTCCTGGGTGACTTTTTTGATTGTGATTGGCCACGTTATAACTACACACAAGAGAAACTGAACTTGGAAGGTGGTCAGCGTTGCATTGCGACTCATCAGGCTGCTTGATCTGAAGCATTAGCTTCACCCTGGATTTGGCAGCATTTTTCAAATATAACAGTTGCCTGTACCTAAAACATCGTGTGGCAGTGATAAAAAAGAAAGAAGCTTTTTAAACCGTACAATTATTTCCACTCGCAGGAAGAAAGCCTCGGTGGTTAAGAGGGAAAAATACAAATGGTCCCTGAAAGAACAGCGAATGGCCCACAGTTCAGAGTTTTCAAATTTGCACATCTTGCTGCCTTGCTGGGCCACCGGTGTAAGGAGCTGCCTGCGTTATTCATACCTGGGGAATCGGTTTAGATATGTTATTCTTCAGACCATAAAAAAGCTGTCTGCTATTAAATAGGACAGAAAGAAGTATGAGCCAAAAACTCTGTTTTTTTTTTAATGTAAAGAATAATGTAAACACATTATGGAAAAATGCAACAGATGGATGCTTTGGTTTTAATTGCATGTGCATCTCTGAGGCGAGGGCTCCAGCAAGTCAGATGTAATGCAGGCCCTTGTTATGGCAAATTTGAATAGCAAAATGAAAACTATGGTCATGATATAAAATAATTATTAATTCATTTCCTGTGAGCATGCCTGGCAGCTAATTCACTCAGCTACCAGTTAGCTCTAGTGGACTGGCCATAATCAGCACACTATTATATATATATGTGTGTGTGTGTGTGTGTGTGCGTGTGTATGTAAGGAAATAATAGTGTGCTGTTTCTGGTTGCCAAAATGTGTTGCAGTGCAGGTTGGTAAGGCCATAAAGTACCCACACACACCATTATCACCTTGGTAAAGTTGTTCATGAGAGACAGATGACTAATGTGAATGAAAAAGAAGGGACTGGTAGTTAGGAAGTTATGGTGCATGTAAGTGAATCTGACAGTTGGGAACAAATTATGGTGCGTGTGGAGAGAATGGTGGTTAGCAATGAGGGAAAAAACAGTGTCTGGGAGAAAGAGTAGTATTATATAAAAATCATATGAGAAGCAGAAGTGTAAGGCACTTAAGTAGCAGTGTTTAATAATAGTTGTGCATGCAGCTTCTAATAAGTATAATTATCACCTTTGTTGTTCTGGGACTAGATGTATAAATGATGTAAGTGCACAAAAACCATGTGCATGTTCTCCCCCCCACACACACACACAAAGTATTTATAGTGGGAAGAATGTGCAGACACAAGTGAGTCCATCCATGCATGTTTTCTGGAGCGAGTCAGGTCTGAAAAGCTGCAGTGGAGCCAGAAATGACGCCGAGACAGAATTTTACATAAAATAAAACAAAGAAGTTTGCATGGCTTTAATTTCTTATTAGAAATATTTTTTTACTTACAAAAACACTTACCTATATTAATATTTATCCACAAAAACTTCAATGCAAAGAATTTAGTGTGTACTAAATTGCACAAGGCCGCTATTATTATCAATATTACTGGTAACTGTGACACTATAAATAGCTGAAGCCATGCTTAATGCTTCCCTTGTGTGAACTGATGTACTTTTTTTGCTTCTCTGTAGTACTCATTTGTTTCCTCTGAATTTACATAGTCTTATTTGTTGTTTTCATTGCTGTGTTTCATAACTGGCGGCACAAAAAAAATCCACATAATGGATGAAGTCTCTGCATCCATTTAAGGCCAAAGATGGGAGTGGACAACAAAGACAACAAGAAAGTACATGCACAGGAGGACTGAAAACACCTGAGGCTGCAAGGGTGGCAATCAGCTAGGAGTTGTCTGAATTTGATTGATGCAGTCGTGTGTGTGTGTGTGCGTGTGTGTGTGTGTGCATGTGTGTGTAAGATGAATTTATTAAGAGAAAACTGAGAAAAGTGTGATTTGCAGCATTTTTCACTTTTTGTCTGAACATTTCTGCTCCGTTTCAGTTCTGAGTCTTCCGTTCTCATTGCAAACACCTGCCAGCTCCAACTTTTTGGTCTCACTCAATCAGGCATCCCATAATAGAAACCCACAGTCTTGAATCCTTCTGAGTTGAACTTGTCCAAAGCATCTGTACCTACCAACAGATCTAATCCTGGAACTGAAGGTCTGCTTTGTTTAAATTTATGCCTTCTGCAGTGTATAATCAATATGAACGTTATATGTGAAATGTTTGATTTTATGCATAATGTTGAGTTTAAAGTAAGGTCAAAATAATACAAATTGTGCTGCAGGATTTTCACATTTTCCAGTGCTTTCAATCACTCAGTGAAAACCAAGGACATACACTCTCAGACCCTCTCAACCTGCCAGGATTCTCTCTTTTAGCAAAAAATATGAGCACCACACGGGGTCACGGGCAGTGGAGTGGCAGTGCATACAAACCATCACAATATCTGCTGAAAGTCCTCTACTGCATTAATACAAGTGAAAAGTGGAAATTAATATAATTGTGGAATTTAATAATACATTGAAATACAGGTTAGAAATGGATGAGTGTGCTAGATAATAGGGGCCTAAAGAACAGCTGATGCCACAACATTCTTTTTATAAAGGACATACCTATTGTGACTCATATGACAAAATGATAAAACAGCAGAAAGGTAGTTGTTGATTGGCCGTGGCTGGTTGCTGCTACTGTCTTAAACCCCAGAGAAGAAAAAAAAGGGCCAACACTGTGCACGGTTTCCCTGTTCAGCATATCCAAACATCCCTCAGTCCAACCTGAGCATACAATGAAGTGTCCTCTGCATATGGGATTGCACGTTGAAAATGTGAGGTAATGACTAAAGACAGGCTGTATGTTAATGTAATATCTTCATATGTCTGACGTTATCAATTCAGCAAAGAAAAGATGTTGAAAATGATGAGTTTACCAGAGGCCTAAACAGATTTAATGTTGGTTAAAAAATGAAACCTGAAAAAGCTGGGGGTTTTTTCAGGTCATTAAACACGTCAGGAAGAAATGATGTTCCTTTATGTAGAAGTTCAGCAGTTAGTATTTGAACCCTGACTCTTTTTACCACGAGATGCAGCGCTACACCACCATACAGCTCTTACACCATGTAAGAGGTTATGATTGTCCACAGTCTAAATCAGCTTCCCATGCAGCACACAATGAGACATCTACATGTCATGCCATAGAAATGGCAATGACTGCTGTACACCTAACATAGCAGTCAACACTAATGTCTGTGCACGTCTGGTGCGCTGTTTAAATTGTGCGATTCTGCTGCAAATTAAAAATGAACTTGGTTGATGCTCAGTCGTCAGCAAGTGTGACCACCTCTATAAAAGCCAAAGCGTGGGCAGTTTGCTGGTCTGTAGCCTTCAGCTGTGTGTTAACAGAATGCACAGGAACCGACATCCCAGCAAATTCATCCCAAGCTGGGAGAAAAACCAAAGAGCTGTTTTACTGTGCAAAACTCTTGAGACACTCCTCATTTCTTTATATTTTGCTTCCAAGCAGCCAGACTCAAGTGGCCTTGAGCAACAGTACTCCAGGCTTTCTGAAGGTCTTTCAGAGTTTTACTTTGGACATTGGCTGCTTTTTCACTCATTTTCAGTCCAGTCTTTGTACCTGACCATTTTCAGAGGAATCTTATTGACCTATGAATCATTGAAGCATAGAAAAGTCACTCAACCAGTGTTGTGTCTACACATAGCAGAAAGCACAGAATCAATTTCAAATTGTATCTTTAGGCACTTTGTTACTAGCAGCCTGTTGCAAAAACACATCATTTGTTCCCATTTCATCAGCTGAATCTATCAAGTGATGCCAAAGGTAGCACAGTTTGACAAACATAAAATAGTATTTTTGCACCAACAGGGTGTCCTCCTCATAGGTCATTAATGCAGGCACGTTTTACGACAAATATTTAGACTTTAAAATAAAATTAAGCAACCGCTAGTGGTCCTGCATGAAAGTGTGAGTGAATAATGTGTGTTCTGTGGCATATCCTGAAGAAATACATAAATATGGATTTTCTGAGATTTCTGAAAAATCTATGAGGACTAAATGGCTTTAGATGCAAGCTGAAAAGTTAAAATAATAAATAAATAGACTGGCTCTTATATAGCACTTCACTTGAGCTTTTAACAATATGTCTCATTCACACTCATCCGTTTACTCACAGATACTCCGGCATGGCAACTGGAACAGCCTTTGAACATTCAAGCTTGTTACACACAAACTTGAAATATATGAACACAGTTTTTGCTCTATATACTGTATTTCTGTCTATGTCTGCCCATTTTAAAAAACTGCTGCACGTTCTCTATAGCAAAATATCAAGAAATGGCTCAAGACCTTTTCACAGGACTTTGCGTTTCAGATTGAGAAGCCTCGGCACGTTAAATGTTCAAGTTCATGACAGTATAATGAGAAAAAGACTGAACAAGTATGGCTTGTTTGGAAGGGCTGCCAGGAGAAAGCCTCTCCTCTCTAAAAATAACATGGCAGCACAACTTATGTTTGCAAAGTTGTAGCTGAACAAACCACAAGACATGTGGAACAATTTCCTTTGGACAGATGAGACCAAAGTGGAGCATGTCTGACTATAATGCACAGTGCCACGTTTGGAGAAAAACAAACACCCCATACCACCTGTTAAGCACAGTGGTGGAGGGGGTGCTGATTTGAGGTTGTTTTACAGCCACGGGATCCGGGCACCTTGCAGTTAATGAGTTGATCACGGAACTCTCTGTGTATCCCAAAGTATTCAAGGACCAAATGTGAGGCCGTCTCTCTGAAAGCTAAAACGTGGTGGCAGCAGGACAACGATTCCAAGAACACCAGCAGCTCTAAAACAGAACGACTGGAAAGAGAATCAGGTGCTGCAGTGGCTCCCCTCAAAGTCCAGACCTCAGCCTGACTGAAATGCTGTGGTGGGACCTTCAGAGAGCTGTGCATACATTGATACCTGCAAACTTCAGTGAACTGAAGCAATGTTGTACAGAAGAGTGGGCCAAAAAGTGACTGATAGAGTGACACAGATAACAGTTACTTCAAGTTATTACTGCAAAAGGTGGTTCTGCAACAACTGAATAATGAGATGCACAGTTTTTCACAGGCCTGCATAATCCCGTGAAAACATCCTTTTCACATTGTGCAGTGTGCACATGAAGAGTCAGGCTTACAGTATGTGTACTTCCACAGGCCACTGGCTGCCATTGATTGCTGTTAAGTTGTTGAAGCATCTGCAAATTTATAATGACTAGAAAACTTCATCTTTTTCTCCTTTCACAGGAGTATAAGAAACAGATGTTCAAATTTGGATGGAATTCAATTAAACAAATGCTGCCGATGCTTCAGGTTTGAAATCTCATGTGATGGAAGCAGATAACATTTCGTGCCTTCACTGTCTGCACTGCTAGAAGTCTGCAGTAAAACCACAGGAGCGTGAAATACGGGCAGAAAAGTTTGATTGTTGATACTTTGTAGAGCGCTGACACAATAGGATGGTAGAGGAGGTCAGTAAAGACAGAAATGAACGCTGGTCTTTGAATTGGTTCCCTTAAAATGTATTTAAAACCTTCAAAAGCCCTTCATATTTTTATCCGTCAGCTTTCTGTAAAAGTTTGACATAATGATCACTGATTATTTAAATGTCCCGTTTACAGTAAGAAGCTTCTGACTGAGGAATATTACATTATGTGCGTTGTGTATAATGTAATGTACAATTTACTGTCTGCTGGATTTATAAGGAAACTCATTACATCAGGTTCTCGGATTTACTGCAACCAGAATGAATTATGATCATGTGATGAATTAATATTCTATAGGCATTCATTTTCATTTGGCTAATGGGTTACTCAGCAGCAATTATGTTTTCATGAAAGTCACTTCAATTAAAATATGCTCGAAATGAAGACATGAGTGAGAGAGTCATCAATTAATATCCATATCTTATACTATAAGATGAATGTGAGTGCTTAGACGTGAAAATCCCACATTTTCTAACTGTTCCGGGGGGCTGAAGCCTCTCGAATTTAGTGACGCAAATTCAAAGTCTTCAGTGGACTATCAGCGTGTGCTGCACAGACCCTGATTTCTCACAGGATCGTAACCAAATTGATAATTTTTCCTGCGGTAGTTTCCTTCTGCAAACTAAACGGTGCAGCAGTCAATGCAGAGCATCAACATCAGCATCAGAGCCGGTGGATGGGTGACCTGCCGGTTCAATTTGCCCTGCAGCTAAGTTGGAAATGCATGTTGCAACAAAACCTCAAAGAGTCAACGGTGAGGAAAGCAAACAAACAAAAAACCCCACTGATCCCAACTGAGGCTTTGTGTATTTATATCCATGTCGTGCAGAAAAGGCTGTGGACTAGCGTGCTAATGGTGCTGTGGGTCATTAGCATTGGTAGGACAGGTGGGAAAGTATTCCAGTGCGCTCAAAGCGTGCAGTTAGGGTTCGGCAGTGCACAGCAATTCCCTGGCAGGGTGACGGATGAGAGAAGCAAGGGATGCAACTCCAGCTGCTCGCCACCATGCCTCACCGCCCGCTATCACGCAGAGATGAAGTGCCAATTGATATCTTTAGTGGTAAGCTGTTGCGACACTTTCTTTGTAAATGTTTGGACACGGCTGTTTAAGCACAGCCATCTCCTTGACTTTTAAGTTTCCTCCTGAGAGCTTTTTTTTTTTTTTTACCCACCTCACAAGTTCCCTGGGGCAATAAGGCAGAGCACATCCTATGCATACCCCCAACCTCCTCAGTGTATTGTTGGTTACCCTCACTTTCCCTCTTACACCACCAGTTTAACTTCCAGAAAAGATTTTACATAATTGCAGAAATAAAATTAGCTTCACCTCCATCTGTCCTCGTTTTTTTTTTTTCCCTGACACACACAGCTTTCAGAAAACGAAGAGGTCCAGCGCTGCTGTTCTGCATAGTGATGCAACTATTACCACCGTGATGAGGGGGTAAGGTGGGGTGACAGCTGTTTTTTAAAACCTGACTGAGCTCACTCCATTCAGGGAAGTTTTCCTCAGCAGCCCCCCGTCTGCAAACAACTGTATTCTTCCCTGCCACTATTCTCTCTGTCCGCCTCATTAAGATTCGAAGGCAGGAAACCAAATTACGCTCAATTACAAAGTCATCAAAGGCCATCTGAAGTCCTGTCTCAGCAAGCAAGCCTCAGCACAAGGGTGGGGCTCTGTGCAAAACTAACACATTCAGTTGTGAGAAATTTAAACACCGAAAGAGACAAAGAGGGTTTATTTAATTGATGATGATGTCGCTGTCCATTTGTAAAACTGAATGATCACTAAAGACAGGAGAGTCTTGCTCTGTACTCAAACTGAATAACAATTCTTTATACACTGTGATTATACGAGAAACATGGGAGAAAGAAAACATTCAGGAACTCTCCCGGGGTGCATTCATTTCCCCGGTTACTGGATCCAATCCAAACTCTCTTTGCCAATTCATTATGTACCCCCCCCCCCAAAAAAAGGAAAAAAAAGAAAGAGTGTTTTAGGATTGAGATGAGTGTGACATGCACCACTGGCTCTTTCCCATTGAGAAGCTTGTTAATCTTTATCGTCATATGCAAAATGTTTGACTTCAGCCATTTGCTTTAGTCATGTCCCCTTTTTGCCAAGATGCAGGAAAATGAGGCCACTCAGTCTGAGCTGACTGTAAACAGCACACAAGAGCTGCCGCAGCCAATCAACTTCCCAACTGCAGGATACACATGAGGAGTTTCACTGGAAAATAAGACATCCATCAGCCAGGTCAAAAACATGGGACTACTCTGGAAGCTCAACTCACTGTACTCGTAATCTAATTCTTTCTACGGAGTTTGTTACTTAAGAAAACTCTTAAGTAAGGTTTTAACAAATATCCTTAGATGTTTTTTAAACTACTGAGCAATGCAACTTGTTTTCTATTAAAACTGTTTGTTTTAATCTTTGTACAAAGTTGCTTGGTTTGCATCTGCTGCCTCTGGGTCTACCGCTGCGCAGCTTTTCATGCATATTAGAATAATTGTTTCTGGGAGAGATCAGCCAGCCAAGGACAGCAGGATAGCCACACAGGTGCTGCGCTGTGGATACCCCTAAATCGAGCAACCCGAAGAAGATGTCATGTGATCATGCAACAAATGGCCAACAATTCTACAAGATGTTTTGCTTTTAGCATCCAGCAATACGTAACTGAACGAAGTAGGTAACATAACA